>SJYC01103095.1:0-35563 GCA_006408675.1 Madoqua kirkii
CCTGTGCTATATAATAGGTCCTTATTATTAGATGATCTATTTTACATATAGAAGTGTGCACTTGTCAATCCCAAGTAACACAAATTAAAAGAGCAGGGAATTTAAAGTTAGAGCCCCCTTCAGTTCAGTTCAGTTCAGTTGCTCAGTCATGTCGGACGCTTTATGACCCCATGGACTGTAGCATGACAGGCTTCTCTGTCCATCTCCCAGAGCTGGCTCAAACTCATGTCCATTGAGTCAGTGATGCCATCCAACCATCTCATTCTCTATTGTCCCCTTCTCCTCCTGCCTTCTATCTCTCCCAGCATCAGGGTCTTTGCAAATGAGTCAGCTCTTCTCATGAGGTGGCCAGAGTATTGGAGTTTCAGCCTCAGCATCAATCCTTCCAATGAATATTCAGGACTGATTTCTTTTAGAATGGACTGGTTGGATCTCCTTGCTGTCCAGGGGACTCTCAAGAGTCTTCTCCAACACCACAGTTCAAAAGGATCAATTCTTCAGTGCTCAGCTTTCTTTATAGTCCAACTCTCACATCCATACATGACCACTGGAAAAACCTGACTAGATGGACCTCCCACTAGACGGACCTTTGTTGGCAAAGTAATGTCTCTGCTTTTTAATACGATGTCTAGGTTGGTCATAGCTTTTCTTCCAAGGAGCAAGCATCTTTTAATTTCATGGCTGTAGTCACCATCTGCAGTGATTTTGGAGCCCCCCAAAATGAAGTCTGTCACTTTCCATTGTTCCCCATCTATTTGCCATTAAGTGATGGGACCAGATGCCATGATCTTAGTTTTCTGAATGTTGAGCTTTAAGCCAACTTTTTCACTCTCCTCTTTCACTTTCATCAAGAGGCTCTTCAGTTCCTCTTCACTTTCTGCCATAAGGGTGATGTCATCTGCATATCTGAGGTTATTGATATTTCTCTCTGCAATCTTGATTCCAGCTTGTGCTTCATCCAGTTTAGCATTTCGCATGATGTACTCTGCATATAAGTTAAATAAGCAGGGAACAATATACAGCCTTGATGTACTCCTTTCCCAATTTAAAACCCCCTTAGAGCTTACCTTTACCTGTTTTTGTAGTTAGTTTTTTGAATATTTATTTTTCCCTGTTCAAATAACTGTTGTGGTTTCTGTCTCCCAACTGGACTTTGATTAGTATGTAAGTTAAATGTTCATCAGTAAAGGATTAGTTGAATAATTGTGGATATATCCATTTAACGGAATAATATTGAGATCTATCAGTGTTCTTCAATCAAAGTCCACCAGGAACACACTTGTAGCTAAACAAGTTGAGGATTTATTATTTGTAGCAAGGAAGAAAACACATCATGGGAAACTGTGGGATGTTTCAGTAGGAAGATATTAGAGCCCTTTACAGGGTTTGGGATTTGGTTGGGCAATTTGTGGGAAGGTTTAAGAAAGAGATTTGGTCTAGATTGGGTATTGTCAGAATGTGGGAGTAATTCTATGGTATTTTAGAGGTGCCATAGTGATCTTGCTTTTATCTGTACTTATACAAGATTATGAAGAGGCCTTGCTTTATATAATCCTGTCATGATATCAGAGTAACCTTGCCTAAGGTTGGCATTCAATGAGATTGTTTATGTCCAGTAGGAGACTAACATGCCCTTGCTGGGAATGTCAGATCATTTCTGAACATGAGTTTTTTTTTTTCAGAGCTTTCAGCTCTTATTTAAGAAGTCTGGCTACCCTTGGGCTACCACTTGGAGTGACCACATGCTTACATATATAGAGAGATGGCTCAGAGTTCAGCTCTAACTATTGAATGCTGGGTAACAGACAATTGAATAAAGAAGACGATGAGCTGATCTCAGCCCCAGTCATTGTCTGGACACAAAAGTGTGAGGGTCCTGCATGCAGTGAGAACTACTTAACTGAGCCCAGCTGGCCTCTAATCTGGTGAGTAAAATAAATAATTCCATTGGTTTACTACTTTGGAGTGTTTTGTTGTTCAGTAATAGAGAACTGTTACAATATCTGGTAGGCAGTTAGCTCTATAGTTCTGGAGCTCAGGAGAGAGAACAAAGCCTGGAGGGAGAGGTTAGAAAGTCCTTTAGCAAGGAGAAAGCAGTTACAGTCATAGATGAAGTCATCAGGGAGATAATGTACATTGAGAAAAGGAAAAAAAAAATCTTGAGTATCACCTTTAGCGACAACTCTAAAGGGATCAAGATTAAAGAAGCATTTGCAAGGAGACTGAGAAGGAGTTATCAGACTACATCCAGGAGGGATGATGTCAGTGAAGTCAAGAATGAGTGTGCAAAATGAAGGGCATTTTCCACAGAGTCAAATGCTGCGGAGGGAGGTCAATTAAGACAAGGACTGAATAATGTTCTTTGGATTTACCAACAATGAGTTTACCTTGTTGGCAGAAGTTGTTTCAGGGAAACTGGAGGCTAAGCAGTGATGGACAGAAACCAGGTTGCAGAGATAAAGAGGGAGGAGAAGATAAGAAAGAGAATACCAAAGTTCATGCTGTTTCACCACATTATGCCGACTTTCTCCATACTATTCATTGGCATATAATTTTTTCTACAATTCAGTGACCCATAAAACAATCACATCATGTCATGAAACATAATTCCAGAATAGCATGAATTTATCACATCCTGATATATATTTAGTGTTATACTTTAACCTGCAGTTTCCAGTTATAAATACATTGCTCTGTGTGTTTGCCTTTATAATCACTGAATCTCTTATTGTTTATTTCTCTTGGAAGCAAAGTAGTTCATCATTAAAAATAGTACTCAGTGTTCACGGTGCCATGTAGTGCTTCAGAAACACCTTTAGTTTAAAAGTTATAAACTCCTGAGTCACCTTTGCAGGAGGAATAGCTTACTTTCATCAGAAAAGTCTGGGGAAATATTCTAGTCTTGGCCTGCTAATTCATTGCTTTGATTGTCAGGGCTTCCATGACAGTTCCTTCTCCTGGGACACTGATATGGGGCTCTGCTAATGCAAGGGGGAGGTCAAGGTCTCCTTGGCAACAGGGAATGAGTTATCAGGGGGTTGTGGAAAGAAATTCTCTTCAATTCAACCTGTAAGTAGATCTGGACATAATGGCCTTATTTGACTCCTCTAAGTTTCTCTTTCCCACTTATTTTCAGGGCAGATCTTACCCCTAACTCTTTCTTTATTTGCTTGTGGTTCCTTTACCATGTGTGGACACAAGCACTATGATAAAAATTGGAGTAAGGCTTTTTGAATGAAGAGTTTACATTTCAAAGGACTTGAAATTTATATTTCAAATGTCGCTTCCAAATGAGCCTTTCCACACAGACAAAACACAATGAACATATTTAGAAGATGAGAAATAACATGTATGTTTAACTCCTGTTGCATTCCTGGACTACAATGGCTATAATATCCTTTTACAAATCCTATAGTTGCCTTGTAAATAGTAGCTCGAGTATATTCTATTTAAAAATAGTCTTTTGTTAGGTTTAAAAGTGTAAAATCTACTATTGTTCTTAAAAATCTGGCTTTGGCATTTTTTCATATTTTAGGAGGTGAGAAATCTCTAAAATGGAAAATTTATAGACATTGCTCAGTATTTGAGAAGCTCTGCCAGGGGCAGTAATTTTGACC
Organism: Madoqua kirkii; assembly: GCA_006408675.1. Taxonomy (NCBI): domain Eukaryota; kingdom Metazoa; phylum Chordata; class Mammalia; order Artiodactyla; family Bovidae; genus Madoqua; species Madoqua kirkii. Next base: position 3,618 of record SJYC01103095.1, read on the forward strand.
CTGTGTGGAAAGGTATGGAAGATAATTCTGTGAGTGCTCAGAGGAGTTGGAAAAGTTGGAAATGAACATTTATGCACTGAGCACGTTTTGTTGTGCTTAGCACCATACTAGGGGCTACACATTCTATTACATTTAATCATGGAGAATTGCCTGGAATGAGGCCTAAGAACACAAAGTCCTGATGGAGATGGTCCGAGCTGTCAGCGAAAGGAAACTGCAGCATGTGAGACTTAAAAACAGCTTGCAGGGGGTATGGGATAAGGGTAGAAGGAAAAAGATCTTGGCAAATTTATTCTGCACAAATACTTGTGTCATCCTTGTTTGTGCAGACTTTGTGACTTTTTCCCTGAGTTCATCTGGTTGGCAAATGGATGTAAATGCCTTTTGGACTGAAGAAAGGCATACAGAAGGCACGTACGAATCTTGGCTGAGTGATAAACAGAAGCCGACCTTCAGAGAATTTCTGCTATGCGTGCATGTTTGTGTGCACGCGAGCATGTATGTGCATGTGCACAGGCTGAATGTACCTCTGGTTTACATCTGATTTTCAACTGAAAAGATTTCACGTACTTCTTTAGTGTGGCTCAAGTGAATTATTTTTGGTAATGAAAAGTAGAGCATGATCCAAAAGTTCTTTTCTTTGGCCATCGGGGATAGCAGTACTTTTATTTATAGCAATTTCAGGTCCCCAAATACCTTCAGCAGTTTTAATGGGGCAAACAAAAAAATAATTAAGTAGCAGATGATTAGATCACGTGTTTCTTTACAGAGTACTCTATTTTTCTTGCTTTTGGAAAATACAGGTCTTCTTTTCTCAACTGTGGTTACAGCTAATTCTTCACCAAGATTTATTTAAAAGGAATATTCTTGTCCATGCAGTGAGAATATGAACAGAACAGTTGACCTTATCTCCTGGTCTTGGTGATTCAAGGAAAAATATATACATAAGAATAAAATCCTTTGAACTGGTTAATATTTATTATAACAGAACATGCATGGAATGGAAATATACATGGAATGAAGTTTTAATTATATGGAAATAATTTCCATAGTGTTATAATGGAAACATACAGCAGTAACTAGAAAACATCTAGTATTTATTGAGCCACTACTATAGGCTGGGCTCAGACGGTAAAGCGTCTGTCTGCAGTGCGGGAGACCAGGGTTTGATCCCTGGGTTGGGAAGATCCCCTGAAGAAGGAAATGGCAACCCACCCCAGTACTCTTGCCTGGAAAATTCCATGGACTGAGGAGCCTAGCAGGCTGCATTCCATAGGGTTGCAAAGAGTCGGATACGACTGAGCAACTCCACTAGGTTCTTTCATATACTCATTACCTAATTTATACTCAAATAACAGGAGGAGAAGGGGTTGACAGAGGATGAGATGGCTGGATGGCATCACTGACTCGATGGACGTGAGTCTGAGTGAACTCCAGGAGTTGGTGATGGACAGGGAGGCCTGGTGTGCTGTGATTCATGGGGTCGCAAAGAGTTGGACACAACTGAGCGACTGAACTGAACTGAATCCTAATAAGATATGTTTTGTGATTACCATTTGCTCTTTGCAGTCTCAAAGATATTAATATCAGGTAACGACTCCAAGGACAGTAGCACAGCTGGGTTGAACCTAAGTTTGACTAGCTCTGAAATTTATATTCTTTCCACTCAAACAAGCTGCCCCTCAGAGTCATCACAATTATTGAGAGTGACATTCAGTTCTATCACTAGGAATACAGCTATGTTTATTTTTGAATACTGTTCATACTCACAGAACCATTTACTGAGTTTCTACTTTCTTCTGTACATGATGATAAATGATGTGGAATCTAGAGATCAAAGATTAGATGTCCCTGCCCTCACAGAACCCACAGGTTAGTGAGAAAGTCTAGAAAGAATATTAATTATCATGGTGTTGGATGTTAGATATTATGAGAAATGTAGCAACAAGCTACTGAAGGAGCCTGGGAAAACACACAGGCTCTGTGTGCATGTGTGGTATGTACAGTGTGTTTGTGTGTGTTTGAGGTAAGATAAAGGACATTCAAAAGGAGGAGTATGTGTAAAGTCAAGTGACTGAGAGCACGTGACTGATATGAGAAACTGCAAATTGTTTGGTTTAACTGGAACATAGTGGTAATGGTAGTAGAGTGATGGCAAATGAGAATAAAAGTCTTTGAAATGGTTAGATCAGGGATTCTACTTTTTGTAATGACTATAAACTTTCAAAATTGCCTTGATAAGGTAAATATGTTCCTTCTTATCTTCTGGAGACCCACTGGACTAATCATAATATTTTCCCAAAGAGGAAATGCAATTAGTACACAAATATATGGGGAAAATAGTCTTACTGGTAATACAAGTAAATAAAAAAAAAATTAACCAATGAAAAATAAAACTGATAAAAATAGCCAATATTGTTAAGGATAAGTTGAGCTAGGCATATTTGTGTTTTACTCATTGTTCTATAAACTGGTTGGATACTTTTGCAAAGCTCAATATATAATTAAGATGCTATAAGTGTTTATGCTCTTTAAATCAATGGTACTAGTTTTGGAACTCTGTAATAAGACAGTTATTATAAATATTTATTGCAAATAATTTTAATGGTGAGTCACTGTTGTTCAATCTTTATGTCTCTTTGTTGACCCCGTGGACGGCAGCAGGCCAGGCTTCCCTGTCCTTTACTCTCCACCAGAATTTGCTCAAGTTCATATCTATCAAGTTGGTGATGCTATATAACCATCTTGTTCTCTACTGCCCTCTTCTCCCTTTGCCTTTAATCTCTCCCAGCATCAGAGTCTTTTCAATAAGTGAACTCTTCTCATCAGGTGGCCAAAGTATTGAAGCTTCAGCTTTAGCATTAGTCCTTCTAATGAATACTCAGGGTTGATTTCCTTTAGGACTGACAGAATTGATGATCTGCTTGCAGTCCAAGAGACTCTTAAGAGTCTTCTTCAGCACAATTTGAAAGCATTAGTTCTTTGACACTCAGCCTTTTTTGTCCAGCTCTCACATCTGTACATGACTACTGGAAAAATCATAGCTTTGACTATACAGATATTTGTCAGCCAAGTGATGTCTTTGCCTTTTAATAGGCTGTCTAGATTTATAACAGCTTTTCTTCCAAGAAGCAAACATCTTCTAATTTCATGGCTTCAGTCACCATCCACAGTGATTTTGGAGCCCAAGAAAATAAAGTCTGTCACCCAGTCAGTCAGTTCAATTCAGTTGCTCCACTGTGTCTGACTCTTTTCAATCCCATGGACTGCAGCACGCCAGGCCTCCATGCCCATCATCAACTCCCAGAGTTTACTCAAACTCATGTCCATTGAGTTAGTGATGCCATCCAACCACTTCATCCTCTGTTGTCCCCTTCCCTCCTGCCTCCAATTCCTCCCAGCATCAGGGTCTTCTCCAGTGAGTCAGTTCTTCACATCAGGTGGCCAAAGTATTGGAGTGTCAGCTTCAGCATCAGTCCTTCCAGTGAATATTCAGAACTGATTTTCTTTAGCATGGACTGGTTGGATCTCCTTGCTGTCCAAGGGACTCTCAACAGTCTTCTACAACACCACAGTTCAGAAGCATTAATTCTTCGGCGCTCAGCTTTCTTTATAGTCTGACTCTCACATTCATACATGACCACTGGAAAAACCACAGCTTTGACTAGACAGACTTTTGTCAGCAAAGTAATGTCTCTGCTTTTTTAACGTGGTCTAGATTGGTCATAACTTTTCTTTCAAGGAGGAAGCATCTTTTAATTTCAAGGCTGCAGTCACCATCTGCGGTGATTTTGGAGACCCCAAAAATGAAGTCTGTCACTGTTTCCATTGTTTCCCCTCTATTTGCCATGAAGTGATGGGACCAGATGCCATGATCTTATTTACTGAATATTGAATTTTAAGCCAACTTTTTCATTCTCCTCTTTCACTTTCATCAAGAGGCTTCTTCTTCACTTTCTGCCATAAGGGTGTTGTCGTCTGCATATCTGAGGTGATTGATATTTCTCCCGGCAATCTTGATTCCCACTTGTACTTCTTCCAGCCCAGCGTTTTTCATGATGTACTCAGAATATAACTTAAATAAGCAGGGTAATAATATACAGCTTTGATGTACTCCTTTCCCTATTTGGAAATTTGTTGTTCCACGTCCAGTTCTAACTGTTGCTTCCTGACCTGCATACAGATTTCTCAAGAGGTAGGTCAGGTGTTCTGGTATCCTCATCTCTTTCAGAATTTTCCATAGTCAAAGGCTTTGGCATAGTCAATAAAGCAGAAGTAGATGTTTTTTCTGGAATTCTCTTGCTTTTTCAGTGATCCAGTGGATCACAACCAGCAAACTGTGGTGAATCATTAGACTCAGCCTAAGTAGCTATAGTACATCACTTTGATGCAACCTAATGTACCTTTAAAATTATGTTTACAAATAACATACAAAATGCATTTTACACAATTCTAGCTTAAAAAGTAGGACACTAAAATTATATATATATACACACACACACCTATTCCTTTTCCGATTCCCCTAAACTATACAAAACTATGCATTTTGAATATATACTTGTATGATTTTTGTATATTCTTTATTGATTATTTAACTTTCAGAAATACTAGTTAATATTTTATTAATGAACAAGAAAAACGCTATAGAATTCAGTTTTGTTTCCTGATATCTGGTAAACTATTCTTAGATAGAACTGGCCAGCAAGGTGATAGTTCACTTAAAAAATTCCAAGTATTGGCAAATTTTCTCTTGGAGTGAGAAGGCAATGGCACCCCACTCCAGTACTCTTGCCTGGAAAATCCCATGGACAGAGGAGCCTGGTAGGCTGCAGTCCATGGTGTCACTAAGAGTCAGACAAGACTGAGCAACTTCACTTTCACTTTTCACTTTCATGCATTGGAGAAGGAAATGGCAACCCACTCCAGTGTTCTTTCCTGGAGGATCCCAGGGATGGAGGATCCTGGTGGACTGCCATCTATGGGAGTTGCACAGAGTCGGACATGACTGAAGTGACCAAGCAGCAGCAGCTCCGCTGAACTCAAATGAGATCTTTTCCCCCTAAAACCCTTGCCCTCCTGTTTTTTTGAAAGGTGGAATTTGTGAAAAATCACCATCTATCGTCTACAAATTGCTGTGCACTACAGGGTCCACTAAACGGTATGACATTTTATTTTAATAACTATATGTCCCAGGCTACCATGCCCCATAGCTAGTCTCACATCAAATGCAATCTTCTTGAACAGCCATTTTCTCAAAGTTCCTATTTCTGTGTAAAGCAAGTTGTTAGGGAAAGCAGGATAAAAATCTGGTGACTGAAAACACCAGCCTTCCACACGCTCTTCTTCTTTGAGAATGGCGAATTTGAACATGTGTCTCCTTGTCAAAGATGAACAATCACAAAAGACATTAATGAAGCCCATGAAAACAAGTGCGGGGTGGGATAAAACATGACCATTATGAAGCAGCACAAAGTTACTAGGAAAGAACAAGCCAGGGTGAGGAGATACCCAGTGAGACTGAAAGAGATATGGGAGAGATATTTAAGAGTGACAAGGAACTAAAGCAGTACAAAAACAATGAGACATTCATGCCAGGGAGTAAAGAGCACAGTCAATGACGCAGATGCTCTTGTGGAAAACAAACTTGAGAAATTTTTGTAGAACATAGAGTAAAAAGATAAGAAGGAAAAGGAAAAAGTCATGTATATCAAGGGCAAAGAATGGAATTTAAGCTAAAGCTAATAATGCTGAGTACTTCTAAGGAACCAACAAAGATAATTTAAACAGAATAATTACTAAAAATGTAATGGGAGAAAAAACTTTGTGTTGATAAAAGTCAAAGCATGTAGATTGAAAAGGCTCACATTCTATTAAAAAGCCTTCAGAACAGACACTCTCCCCGGCAGAAACACTACAAATCTATTCTTGCAAATATATTATTAGGTTTTAGAAAAAATAAGTGCTCATGCAGTATAAAAAAATTTCGATGAACGAATTAAAATTAAGCTTTAATTTTTCTTATGTAACTCTAAATTCCAGAAGAACATGGAGACATATATGTAAGTTTCACAAGAGACTAGGTTAAAATGCAGATGTTCAAATTAGGCAAAGCACACTTTCATTGACAAAGATAGTAGAAAGATGTATTTTTAGAAGTACGTAGTAGCTAGCTACCCTATATTCTTTTTATGCAAAATATAAGATAAAATATAACTAAAATAAAATAGGCTTAACAGTGTGCATTAATCACTGAGAGATGATTCAAAAACAGAATTTAATAACAAGAATGTTAGCATTTAAAAAGTGTATAGAATTTTTCCTTATCCAATTCGCTCAACAAATCCATGGATCTATTATAACCTGATATATTTTATGGCTTAAAGGAAAAGGTTTGCCTTACCTTTTATGTTCTTGCTCCTTTCATGGTATAGGAGAAATATTTTTGCTAACCTGTTGCTCACTCTATGTTTGAGCTGGCCTTTGTGGCCCTTTTGGATGGCTATGGAGTTAGATCAAAGGTATTTTCCTGCCACATGCCTAAGCCACTCTAAATGATGTGACACTGCCCTCAGCTCCTAGTGTGGGGGCCACATGTTTGTCCTACTTGGGTGCAGTCATAACTGGATCTTGGTGGGCACCTGATCCATGACCATCAAATTGTCAGTGATTAAAAGAATGGAAACTGAGTCAGACTGTCTGGGTCCAGATCCAAGATTTGCCACTTAACTTTGATCTTCATTTTCTTCTTTCATGAAATGAGCTTAATGATTATTCCTATTTGGTTTGTCTGAAGTAAGGATTAAGAGTTAAGGCAAGCACTCCTTGGTATATGATACCTTATCCTGTTGCATGTTATTATTGTTATTATTTTTTAACTGGAAGATAATTGCTTTATAATATTCATCAACATGAATCAGCCACAGGTATACAAAAGTCCCCTCCTATTATTATTATTTGAAAAGATGGGATAAGTCAATCAAATTCTCTCTCCTGAACTGGATTTGGGTAACTCAGAGTCAGTCAACTAGCAATAGGAACCGGAGTTTAAAGCATACACAGAGAGGAGTTATGAAATAGACTTGCAAGGGGTGTTGGCAATTTGAAGTTTGGAGATAGTGAAAACTATGAATAAACAGAGTGTATCTTTAGGCAAATCTGATATAAACCCAGGCAGAGCCACATTACCTCACTGAATACATGCCCTAAAACACTTGTCTTAAGCATATACACATTAACCCTTTAGAGATTGTCTCTTCTATGACTGTTGGACTTTTCAGCTTCACCAAATAAGGTAGCTCCCTATTATGGGCTGAATCAGTTTGTGTTTCCAGAAAACTTGTAAGCTGAAATTCCCATACTGTGGTGATATTAAAGAGGTGGGTGAGGAGGCCTTTGGACGGTGGTTAGATCATCAGGGTGGAAGCTTCATGAATGGGATTAATGCCCTTATATAAGAGACTTTAGAGAGATCTCAAGCCCTCTCTCTGCCATGTGAGAATACAGTAGGAAGACTGTAACATGCAACTAGGAGAAGATTCTCATCAGAACCCTACCATGCTAACTCTCTGGCCTCTGACTTCTAGTCTCCAGAACTGTGAGAAATAAATTTCTGTTGTTTATGTCACCCAGTCTATAGTACCTTGTTTAGTGGCTTGAACAGTCTAAGACATGCCCTTTATATAAGGAAATCTGCCAGAGTTAAAGGTAAGACAAGGGAATCTGGGTCTGGGATCTAAAATGAGGTTGAAGTGATCTTCCATTCTTTCTGGGATGTCTAGTCTGCCTTTTGCCTCTGCCAAGCAACAGATTAAATACCAAGCTTCTACGCATAGAAGTAAGGCCTGATTTGATTGAAGGAGGGTCCAGCTTAATGGAACTTTTCTAAGTGCATTCAGCCAAGAAATTTATGTACATTTCTATTATTAACATATCTAACTTGTTTGGACTTGGAAAATTTCTAAGATAATTATGAACATTGAGTCATTCAAAAGGCTCATTTTCTAAGATTTTAAGATATAATTAACAATGTGGTATGGAATAAATGAAAGGGTACGGTTTTGGGGTTGATGCCTTGTATGTTTATGTCTCAGACCTTTTCAGTGCTTTTAATTCTTTTGATGATAAAGAATCCAGCAATGTGTGGATCTTTAAATCCGTGGTGTATGGTAATTGTCAGCCTAGATCAGTGGCTCTCAGCCAGGGATGGTTTTTGTCTTCTGGGAACATTTGTCAATTTCTGAAGACAGTTTTGGTTGTCATAACTTAAGGGCTTGTGTGATTGGCATCTATTGGGCAGAGGCCAGGGATGTTGTTACATATCTTACAATTTAGAGGATGACCCCCCATCTGCCCACCCCTGGCAAAAAAATTATTTGGTCAGATATGTCGATAGGGCCAATATTGAAAAACTCTGACCTCAAATAGAAGCCTAGAACTTCTATTGAATGTTCCTTTTCTCAAGCAACTAATGAGAAAAAAACACAGGGGAGATAAAAATGTCAGCAGCCCTCCATGGGCTTCAGAGTTCCTCAGGTCTGGATCATTTCAGGTGTTTGCTGTTTACCAATGACAACCAATTTGTTTATTTCCTAAAGTTCAGAGATTTCATGGGCGCTTGTTATTAAACTGCCTATTATTTTCTCTTTTCACAAACCTATTTTAATGGCCTAGTATTAAGATGTTTGACAGAGAGATCATTTTATTCTGAGTGCTAGATCTATTTTCACTTACTCAAGATTTTTCCAGACAATACATCCTCAACCTGAAAATTCAAGAAGTATAAATCCTCCCCATGGCTCTGTCCTGTCTCTGTTCCCAGTTGGCAGGCCTTCTACAAGCTCCTCATGTATGTTGAACATAGCGCTTCCTAACAGTTTCATAATTGGAACACTCTATTCCTCTGAACTCTTTAATTTTTAAAATTAATCTCTCTGATAAGCTATAACCATTCAACTCTGAATCATTCTTCCAGTGTCAGAATAGAATCTAAATTGTTACAATATTTACAAGACTAATCAAGATCACCAAGAAAGTCTTATGGATGTCCCACTAGGTCATATGTAGCATTGATAGGATCAGCTAGGTCTTGAAAACTTCCCTGACAAACACCTTGACATATAATTTTATTAATGAATCCTAGAAACTCATTGGAAAAATTCCTTCTATTCTGAGTTATTCAGGACACATTCTTGAATATAGGGGATTCTGCATAAGCATTTTCATAACTGGAAAAGTATAAGAGAATGAGTATTTCATTAATAAGGAATCCATTATTTAAAAAAAAAGTCTAGCATAGAAATGGTTACCTAGTAAATTTTGAGGGGAAATCTGAGGGACAGTTTGGTGGGTTTGTTTGCAAGTTGTGGGATATGAATTTATAGAATGCATGGAAAGATATTTTAAAGAATGCTAGTTGTAAGGTTAAGAAAGTAGACTTCATAAATTTAAACACGATCCACATAACTAATAGATATATCCCTAGAACTGGAGGACTGAACAACAACAGAACCTTAGAGTCTCCCTAGGATTTTGGTCCCAGCTCTGGAAGCTGTGAGAAGCCTGATACCCTCTGTAAAGCAGTGGCTCCTGGCAGTGTACACAGCTCTCCTCCAGGAGAGCCTCTCATGAAGGAACAGCGTGTCATGGTAAGAGCTTCCCTTCCTACTGAAGGTGAATTGAGAATCTGTTGTCGACCTACCTCTGCCATGGCTCAGACTCCCAGTCTGACTCAGAGGCATGCCTTAGCAGAGGACTAACCTGTCCTCAAGTCCACTGTCTCAAGAAATGCAGGTAATACAAGGCCCTGTAGAAAATGGAGGTTCTCCAAAGTCCTGTGGCAGGCCCTGTCGGCTGTTGAGAGAGGATAGTGAAAATTCCTCCTGCTGCCTGGTACTAGCAGAAGGTTCTAGTAGGGGCAATCCATCCGCATGGGCTACACTTGCAATTCAGCCCAACACTGACACCATCTGGATGGAAACAGGAACAAATCGTTCAACCAACGGGCTGAACTCGGAGCATTTTAGCTGGTACTTAAGAACCTTGGTCATTACCCTTTGTACTGAAAGTTGGGCTATTTTAAAGGGATTAAACCTATGGCTTGGACAATGGGAAAATGATGGGTACATGATCATGAATAAGCCCTTGCAGGGGCAGGATATATGGAAAGATATTTGATTTCTCCTACAAGAGCCTGTGACAATCCTCACTGTTTTCCACATCCCAGCTCACAAAGTGCTGACACGCCCTGGTAATTAGGAAGCTGATGCTCAGTAAATACAGCAGCTTGTATAGGTAGAAAGAGCGGCCACCCTAGAGCATGGGGGGATAGTGTAATACAAAGGAAGCCTTGAGATACCTTGATGTGATGAATGCAGTCACAGCATATCTCTGTGTTCTAAACAATGCACAAGGCAACTACCAAAAGATTTTGGGACAATGCCCTTGATTCCCCAGCTGGCTAGGGACTGGAAAATTGATTATATCGGGACCCTCCCTCTGAGTGAGGGTTCTAGATATGCCTTGGTTTGTGTGGAGATTCTGTCTGGTCTAACCCAAGCTTTCTCCTGTGCCTGCATAAACCGGGTTGTCACCCTTAGGTGATTAGAGAAACTGAGTATCATGTTTGGATACCTTCACCAAAAAGACAGAGTGGGGTCACATTTTGAAGGTTGTATGTACAAGACTGGACAAAAGAACATAACATCCCATGGAGGTTCTGTCTCCTCTATAACTTGTAGGCAGTGTTATTGGTAGAAAGGAAAAATGGAATATTAAAGCAGCAGATTAAATTACCAGTAGGTAAAACTACCTTGGCTGGGTGGACTAAAGTACTCCTTCGGGCTTTAATACATTTGAATGATTTGAATGATCAACCAGTAGGGCCTGATGACCCAGATGCCAGAGCTGGGACCGCTGCTGAGATACCCCACATTCTAAAGACAAGGGAATGGCAGGATACAACTGTTGTCCTGCCCCTCACTTGCATCAAAGTGCTCTACTGCTAAGCTCCCATCACAGCTGGGAGAGGCCTTGAAAGTGAAGTCACTCAGTCGTGTCCGACTCTTTGTGGCCCCATGGACTGTGGCCTACCAGGCACCTCTGTCCATAGGATTTTCCAGGCAAGAGTACTAGAGTGGATTGACATTTCCTTCTCCAGAAGATCTTCCTGAGGCAGGGATTGAACCCAGGTCTCCTGCACTGTAGGCAGACGCTTTACGTCTGAGCCACCAGGGAAGTGGAATTTACAATAGGATGTTCCACTGGGACGGGTGAGTTACTTTGTACCTCTGAGTGAGGGGAACTACTCGGTCTCCACTAGGACCCTGCTGTCCTGCTGCAAATCAGGCCTATTGAAACATACTGTACCTGGAATGGAACCCACAGCACTGAAAGAGGGAAGGTATGTTTTCTGGTCTGACAAGTTCCTACTAAAAGGAATCAAAAAGCCCATACCCATGCTGCTTGAGGTCTCAGTTTGAGTTTCTCTAGACAAGACTGGAACTTTCTTATGTTTGTTGGCTATGTGTTCCTTCTGTGAAATTACTGCTCATATTTTGTTCATTTTTATGAGATTGTATATCTTCCTATGTAGACTATTTGTTCAGATCTTTTGCCATTTATTTCTCCTTTGGGGGTACTAGTTTTCTTCTTGTTGGGTAGGAATTCTTTGTTTTTTATGCTAATGAAGTGTTGTGTGAGTTGTAAATATTTTCTACTTTAATTTTTTTGACATATCTTTTTCTGTATAGAAACTTTTACCTTTAACATGCTTGAGCTAATCTAGTCTTCTTTTTGGCTTCTGTTTTTAATCTTTTGTATAGTATTGTTTTTATAATTTTCTGGAGACAAGGCTTGAAAAACACTTTTGTTAATTCATTTATGTTTACTATGGTTTTTGTCAAAATAGCATTTAGAGTTATTTCACACTTTTTTACATAATCTAAGTTCATATAAATTAAATTACAGCTTGTCCTCACTCTAGAGTATAGGTCCCATAATTTCAACAAAACTCCTCAGTTTCCTTGTAAAGTCCCAAGTTAAAGAGCCACTTTAACTTTAAATGTAAGTCTTTAAATGTAAGTAGTCATATCAGCTATATCCTGTCTTACTATTATAATTGAGATCTAGTTTCCAGAATAGAAGAAAACTGAGCCACACTCTACAGAGCTTTGTTTTAAACTGTAATTCCAGGTGTACCACACACTGCTTTGGCTGAAATCTACGTAGTAGGCTTTATAGTTTAGAAGGGTCAGATGTGTACAGGAATCCATCCATGAAGCCAAAAGCTGCCCTGGTGTAAATGTGCCACCAGGATCCATTTCAGAACAGTGCTTCCTCTTGCCAAGGTCAGTGGCTATCACCGAAGTAACCAGAGAATGCTCATGTTCTCCCTCTCAAAAAGGCAACCTCTTTGCAACATTAAATTTCAGCACTTTTTGTCCCTTTCTTTGCAGTGATGGAAATTTTTTGTTGTTCTTTACCCTTTCAAAGAAAAGATTACCACCTTCCTTTGAGAAGTGTTGACAGAGAGAAAAAATTGTTTTTAATTTCCCAGAAAATGTTTCCTTATTTTCTGGGAAAGTTTTATTTTCAAAGAAGCTGAGAAAATGAACACAGCATCTCCAGGTTTCCCCACACTGGGATCAATTGCTAAACTGAATGCGTGTCAGCTTTGCTGCTTAAACATGAACTCTACATGTAAGAGTATCTTCTTTATTTACTCATTTAATTTACTGATTCGACTTACCAGTCGGTATTTCTCACCTTTCTAAAAGTGCTTTCCATACACTGCCCTCTGCACTTGTAATTGGGATAAAGCCCTAGAATTGAAGGTATTTAAAACAAGGCGGACAAGTACATATGGGATGAAGCCAGATTTGCTTTGACTACCACTTACATGATCAGTTTAGTTTTGTTTCAAGCATGAGCCTCACATACAGCCCTTTTGACCTGAGTACTCCATCCCTAAATGGCAAGCTAAACATTCATGAAAATTTAATGGCAAGGAAATTAGTACCTTCTTTGTTTCAGACTGTGAAATGGCACCAGGGAACACTTTCAGCAACAAGCAGAAGTGTGTGAATGTGCTGGACCAGACTTGAAACTTTTGTCCCTCCAACTCGTCTTTCCTTTTCAAGTTAACTGGCAGCTGAGACGTTCTGAAAGGATACCACCAGGATGCCACCCAAGAAAGGTATTTCAAAATAAAGACCTCGTTGTAGGATATTCTACCTTTCTTAGAGATTAGGCACTTTAAAAAGTTTGTTTATATTTTTCTGTGTATAAGGCCCCTTTGTTTCTTGAGAAACTGGGATGGGTTTAATATTTCTTCAACTTCTTTTCTTTAATGGATGTATGATTTCACCAACTAGTAAGTGCTCAAATTTACCTTCCTTTCATTTAGGAAGACAATGGGGGAAAGCAAAATACACTGAGAGTCCAGTGCGGCAACTCAGACTAGGGGTTTAGTCCGTAGCAGTGATCTCTTGTTGGATTGGTGTGTGGAGCAACTTTGTGAGGGAGACCTGTCTAGCTTCAGTTTGTGAATTAAATAGAGTTCTGAGTTCAGTAAAGTTGATGAGCAGAGCAAAGAGGATTAAGACAGAGAAAGCTAAGAAGAGAGACATAAATCCTTATTGGGGGAGGCATTTATATGACGGGAAGCAATGTGACGAAGCACTTTTGTTTCCTATGACTTGTCATAGAGGTGCATTTTCAGTACCATGGAGATAGTGGTTAGCATATTCAGCTGTTATTCTATGATGCTAACACAGTTTGATCTGTTGTCAGCCTCATTTCAGTCCCCAAAAGACAAACTCGTAAAAAATTTAAATATGGAAAACCAGGAAATACATATTTGCTTTTCAGCATAGAATTTCCAATCCAAATGGCTTTGGTCCCCATCATTTCATTAACCAACTTATTTAATCTCAGAATGGAAAGTAAAGACACTAGAGATCTCATTTTGTTGTTGTTCAGTCGCTGAGTTGTGTCCGACTCTGCGACCCATGGATGGCAGCATGCCAGGCTTCCCTGTCCTTCACTGTCTCCCAGAGTTTTCTCAAACTCATGTCCATTGAGCCCATGATGCCTTCCAACCATCTCATCCTCTGTCGCCTTCTTCTCCTTCTGCCCTCAGTCTTTACCAGCATCAGGGTTTTTTCCCAATGAGTTGGCTCTTTGCATCAGGTGGCCAAAGTATTGGAGCTCATTTAGAGATAACCTATTAAAGTCATCCAGACCTAGCTCTTGAGAGTCTGAGCAGTATCCTATTTAATATTCTCATTTGTTTTGTTGACTTCAAACATCTGGGGAGTCTTAGTAATATTATTATCAAAACAAGTCATTGCTTTTAAAATGCAAAAACAAAATCAACCACTTCTTTTGAATCTCAGCATACTTTTCCAAAGAAGCTATTAGAAATAGCTCATATTTGTATGTTAACTTTTAACAGGTGGGGTTGGTTTTTCATTAATAAGTGACAGTTCAGTTCAGTTTAGTAGTCGCTCAGTCATGTCTGACTCTTTGCGACCCCATGAATCGCAGTACTCCAGGCCTCCCTGTCCATCACTAACTCCCGGAGTTCACTCAAACTCACTTCCATCAAGTTGGTGATGCCATCCAGCCATATCATCTTCTGTTGCCCCTTCTTTTCCTGCCCCCAACCCCTCCCAGCATCAGAGTCTTTTCCAGTGAGTCAACCCTTTGCATGAGGTGGCCAAAGCACTGGAGTTTCAGATTTAGCATCATTCCTTCCAAAGAAATCCCAGAGTTGATCTCCTTCAGAATGGACTGGTTGGGTCTCCTTGCAGTCCAAGGGACTCTCAAGAGTCTTCTCCAACACTGCAGTTCAAAAACATCAATTCTTCGGCACTCAGCTTCCTTCACAGTCCAACTCTCATATCCATACACGACCACAGGAAAAACTATAGCTTTGACTAGATGGACCTTTGTTGGCAAAGTAATGTCTCTGCTTTTGAATATGCTATCTAGGTTGGTCATAATTTTCCTTCCAAGAATTAAGTGTCTTTCAATTTCATGGCTGCAATCACTATCTCCAGTGATTTTGAAGCCCCCCCCCCAAATAAATTCTGATCCTGTTTCCACTGTTTTCCCATCTATTTCCCATGAAATGATGGGACCAGATACCATGATCTTCGTTTTCTGAATGTTGAGCTTTAAGCCAACTTTTTCAGTCTCCTCTTTCACTTTCATCAAGAGGCTTTTTAGTTCATGTGGCTAGAAGCAAAAATTCCAATACTGCATTTACAGTATGCTTTGGCTTGACTGTGTGAGGATTCCCTTTAGTTATTATAGCTGTCAAATGATCTAAGGTAAATACCTTCAAAACATATTTTTCTACTTAGGAGTACTTTTCACAGGCCTGTTTTTGTTTCACCAAAGATACAGATTTTTAGTATCTGAGTTCCATATGCTAATACTCAGAAGCACTAGGCATTAATATATTCATATATTTTAATGGGGAAAAAAGATAAAATTACACTCTTGTCTGATGTCTTCATAGGTCTTGGAAAGGCTGGAAGAAGGGGCATGAAATTCATAAACCATTATTAAGTGAGAGGCATTTAAATGATCCAAACCAAAATTGTCCTAGACAAGAAAAATATTGCTGTGTAGAAGTTGAATCTCTAAGGCCTTTTCTCATGCTACAACAATTGCTTCAATTTGGAAATTTATCCCTAACTCTTGATATCCCTGATAGCTCAGTTGGTAAAGAATCAGCCTGCAATGCGGGAGACCCCAGTTTGATTCTTGGGTCAGGAAGACCCCCTGGAGAAGGGATAGTCTATGCACTGCAGTGTTCTTGGGCTTCTCTTGTGACTCAGCAGGTAAAGAAACCACCTGTAATGCAGGAGACCTGGGTTCAATCCCTGGGTTGGGAAGATCCCCTGGAGAAAGGGACGGTTACCCACTCTAGTATTCTGGCCTGGAGAATTCCATGGACGAGTCCATGGGGTCACAAAGAGTCAGACACAACTGAGTCACTTTCACTTTCAAATATCTCATGTTAGCATGCGAGAACTTTTCCTCCTCTTCTCTTCGTGGTATGGGGAAAAGTCAGTTCCCATCGATGCAGAGAGTCATTTTTGCCAGTACTGTTATTAAATTATCTTTTTATTCTCTTGTGTTTGAATAAAGTGTCTTCTTTAATTTTGATTCATTTACACAATATACAAAAAAAAAAAAATAGAAACTCCCTGAGTTCAAGATGCTCATAACCTATTTGAGGAGATGAGACAAAGAGTAGAAAATATTTTAAAAAGCAGTACCATTATGAAAAAGATGTTTGAGTGCGGGATATGAAGTATCAGTTGAATTGCAGAGGCAATATATACTATGTACCTTTTCTCATTTCCAATTACTTAATCCTCTTCTATGACACTCTACTGAAAATTCTTCAGTTTATCCAGATCAACACTTAGCCATGGAGCTGAAATTTTCAGCAGATACAAATCTGGTAGGCCCTGGATATGTTTGGATGACCATTTTAAAGTTCTGACTACTACAGTTCTGTTTATGCCGAATTGAAGGTGCTCATTCTTATCACCCCATCATATCATTATCTCTTGGCAGTGTGGGGAGTGGAACAAATATTGGAATCATGCAGACCTGGGTTTGTATTCAATCCTTGATTCACTTCTTCTTGTAAACTTTAGATGTTATTGGTTAGGGGAAATTTGGTTACAGACAACATATTCTAGTTTAGCTAACCTAAGCTAAACTGTTTCTATTGTTTCCCCATCTATTTGCCATGAAGTGATTGGACCAGGTGCCATGATCTTCGTTTTCTGAATGTAGACCTTTAAGCCAACTTGTTTACTTGTTCACTCTCCTCTTTCACTTTCATCAAGAGGCTTTTTAGTTCCTCTTCACTTTCTGCCATAAGGGTGATGTTATCTGTGTATCTCAGGTTATTGAAATTTCTCCCGGCAATCTTGATTACAGCTTGTGCTTCTTCCAGCCCAACATTTCTCATGATGTACTCTGCATATAAGTTAAATAAGCAGGGTGACAATATACAGCCTTGATGTACTCCTTTGCCTACTTGGAACCAGTCTGTTGTTCCATGTCCAGTTCTGACTGTTGCTTCTTGACCTGCATACAGATTTCTCAGGAGGCAGGTCAGGTGGTCTGGTATTCCCATCTGTTGAAGAATTTTCCACAGTTTATTGTGACCCACACAGCCAAAGGCTTTGACATAGTCAGTAAAGCAGAAGCAGATATTTTTCTGGAACTCTCTTGCTTTTTTGATGACCCAGTTCTTTTTCTTAATGGAGCCAGTTAGAAGCTTTGAACAAGACAGCTAAGAAATTTCTTACAGGATGGTATGGCTCATCTATCCTGTGTGTCATCTTGTATGATCTGGCCTGGGCTCTCTAATTCTAAAACCTTAATTATGTGTTACAGAGTTTTCACAATCTTTGCTTTTTAACTCTGAGAATGACTTCATGATACTGTAAGTCTTTTTATGCACCTGAGGGCTAATGGTTTATCTGTCTTATTCCTCATATCTATTCTTTCTCTTTAAAGGTGAAGATTATCGAAAAACTGTGTAGGCTGAAGAGGCCTTCCTACCGGTTCAGTGTTGATCCTATCTTCTGCTGTTAAGTCTAAACTGAAAATGGGTCCCTCATTTATGCAGCACCATGACATTTCCCGGGTAATGAACAGTCTTACAGCAAGAGTAGTTCATTTTGTTTTTCCATTCCACAGCTAATATTATGTGCAAGTTAAACTTGCAATTAGTCCACACCTTGAAATACGGTGATTTTGTGAAATGGAATTCTCTAACTTCAAATAGAGTTCCTTTTCATTGAACTTACTGAATTACATTCAAATCAGTAATTCTGTTCTTTAATATCAGGTTTTTGAGAGGCAGTGACTAATACAATAGCATCTCCTCCCCCAATTCTATCTGCCTTTAAGAAAATATTTGTGACTCAAAGAAAAAGATGTTTTCCTGCTCTTCTATTTCTGTTCCACCTCCCCAAATATGCAAAAACTCCAGGTTTTCACCGTTCTAGAGTTTCTCTGACTCCACATAAAAGATTTCAGTATAGAAACATATTGATAATGCTAACCTCCCACAAAATACTTAGAAAATAATGCAAAAGTCTTCTTGCAAAAACATCTCCTGGCCCTGCAAGAGATACTTGCAAGTTCCAGTCAAACTTACGATGTAGCCCTAGATTTGTGCCCTCATGTGGCTTCTCCTTATTATAATATCACCATTGTGATCTAGGACCCAGTACTCTAAATTCTCTGTCCTTTTCATTTTAGCTTGCTTTAATTTAATTTTTATCCAAGTATCTGGGTGGAAAATATCAATATATTATTTTTACAGACTTCCCTGGTGGCTCAGATGGTAAAGCATCTGTCTACAATATGGGAGACCCGGGTTCGATCCCTGGATTGGGAAGATCTCATTATTTTTACACTAGAATTTAAATTATTGATGGGTAAAGGAGTGCTTTTTAGTATTCTGCTATGGCTCGTATTTTTTTCAGACCTTGCCTAATTCCTAGATTGTCATTCCCTTCTGTCTCTTCCTTCATCAGAAAGCTTAGATGATTTCTATTGTTGCCATGTAACATTTAAATAGATTTCCCAAACCAGTATGTCAGGATCTTCTGCCATTTGAACTTAGTTTTACTTTAAGTTCTTGTTTGATCTATTTGATGCGCTTTCCATCCCCACCCATTTGATTAATAAGTACTAACATCACTTCTCTTTTGGCTTCTCACTTTCTGTGCTTCTTTTTCTGACCAATTCTTCTCAACTGCTTTTATTTTGCAAGTACATCAGTAACATCATTTTAACTACTTTTTCTGCCCTGGGAGCCATTCTATCTCTTTAGAAAGCTTTCACCTGTATCATATCTCATCTTTTATGTTTTGATGTTTAATAGCACGTAGAAGTTTTGTTTTCTTTTGTTTTAATAATATGAGAGAAAGTGTGCTCACTTAATGTTACATTTTAAAAAATTATTACTTTAAAAAAAAGAAGAGAAAAGTCAACAATATGTCATAGCTAGCAAAATATTTGTAATCAGGACTCTCCTAGAAATTTCAGGATATATCCTATCACTGATTACACTGGAAGACATGGGAAAGCAGGGGCATGGCTGAGTTTAATACCATATATCTTCTACTGCCACATGATACTTAAGACTTTAAGTATTTATTGAGTGAATGGTTGACTGTACTGTGAATAGGTACATGGACAGTGAGTAGAGTGATCCTAGGCTTTATAAGATACCTTCTAAAAGTCATTTTCAGGTAGGTGTAAGACTTGAGTGTAGTCTAGGACCCCATTCCTTGTTCTTAGCTCACTTTTGCAAGGAGAATTAGAAAAGGAGGTTGGCCTCTGATACTATTTTTCTTGGTAGGTTGCTGCTAAGTCACTTCAGTCATGTCCGATGCTGTGCGACCTCATAGATGGCAGCCTACCAGGCTCCCCCATCCCTGGGATTCTCCAGGCAAGAACACTGGAGTGGGTTGCCATTTCCTTCTCCAGTGCATGAAAGTGAAAAGTGAATGTGAAGTTGCTCAGTCATATCCGACTCTTCGCTACCCCATGGACTGCAGCCTACTAGGCTCCTCTGTCTATGGGATTTCCCAGGCAAAAGTACTGGAGTGGGTTGCCATTGCCTTCTCTGTCTTGGTAGGTTAGTAAAGTAAAGTAAAGTCACTCAGTCGTGTCCGACTCTTTGTGACCCCGTGGACAGCAGCCCACCAGGCTCTTCAGTCCATGGGATTCTCCAGGCAAGAATACTGGAGTGGGTGGTTATATGAGATCAAAGGCAGAAATTAAGGAAATAGGTCTATTTTTAGACTGGTGACTTATTTAGATAGGTTGCTGTAGAAGGTGGTACAAAGATATTCACACATAGAATATCACATCAAGGGTGCTTTAGCACTGCATTCCAATGATCTGGGAGAGGTTGGGTGAAACAAGTCTGGCAGCTGGTGACTCAAGCTGTGGGTCAGCAGACCTGAATGTTACCTTTGGCACCATGATGCTGCCTTAGCTTATAGGTTTTGAGGTTAATCTAATAAACCTTCAATCATTTGTTTTATCTAAAAAAAAAAATCTGTGTAGCTTTTTGCTTCCCTTTAAATTTCTCTTGTTTATAGGTGAGGGCACCAGATGCCTGTGAGCTTATCAGCACTGACCACTAGGAAGAAAAATATCCCACTCATAAGAAAGTGACATTTGCTTTCTCTGTGAAGAGGAATGATCTGTATAACTGTGCGCACAAGTGGGAACATGGCCTGCAGTTCCGTGCCATGTTCCTCTCCATCCCCCTGCAGTTATGTTTCATTTGTGTGGAGGAGGCTGGGGTTATGTGAGGAGCAGAGCTGCCAGACTGAACAAATGCTATAGTGAGAAGGCAGGAAATTAAAATATCAAAAATTTCAAGGGGAAAAATTTACAATAGCTACATTTAAAAGTGCTTTGATGTTGAAAGGTATGAGTGATGTAGTTAAGGAAAACAGGATCTTCTCAAGAAAGTTAGGAAAGAGCCTAAAGAAGCAGCCCTCACCTTTTGGGGGCACAGCTCTTATCTGTTCCCTCCATGGCCTGTGCCTCCTCCTTCCTGTGACTTTGCTCAGTATCTTTTTTCCTCTTGGAAAGGTTTTTTATATTAACCAAAAGGCCCCAAGCAAGACTCAGGGGGAAATGTGGTAAGTCTGAGACGGGAAGGAATTTACTGTGTAATATCCCTATTTTTCACTGATGGACTGGTTTATTCATTCATTCATTCATTCATTCACTCATTCATATTACAAACATTTACTGACTGCTACAGTTTGCCATGTGAAGAGCTGACACATTGGAAAAGACTCTGATGCTGGGAGGGATTGGGGGCAGGAGGAGAAGGGGATGACAGAGGATAAGATGGCTGGATGGCATCATTGACTCAATGGACATGAGTTTGAGTAAACTCCGGGAGTTGGTGATGGACAGGGAGGCCTGGTGTGCTGCGATTCATAGGGTCATAAAGAGTTGGACATGACTGAGTGACTGAACTGAACTGAACTGAACTGAACTGAACAGTTTGCCAGGCACTAAGGACAAAGAGTTAAAGAAGGCCAACAAAGGCTGATCCTGCCTTCCTGGAGCTTACTGCTTGTGGAGAAAATGAACAGTGGCTCAGTTTACAAATAGCTGGATTACATAGTGTCAGACGTGACAGTGCTATGAAGAAAACTAAGGCAGGGTAGGAGAACTAGTGATCCTGGTAGTTTCTGATTTCTCCATCTTTCTAGTTGCTCTTGCAGGTGGCATGGAAAAGGAAATTTCTAGTGTTGACTTTCAAGTTAGGGCATTTTCTACCCTGTGTCTCACCCCTACATTCTCCCTCCAACCTGTAAGGTATATTTTTCAGAGGTATATTCCCTTGGATTCTGCAGTGTAAGTCAGCTTCCTTCCTCTTAGCTGCCATATATTCACTATAAAAATGTACATGCACTACCTTCCTTTGCCGAGAGACACCAGACTTCTCTGTTCTCTCATTTTTGAAATGGTGTGGAGATTGCTCATCTGCTGATATTCCTTCTTTCCCTTTGTCTTGTGGATTTGTACCTTTTAAAATTCCTTCACTACCATGTGTAGTTAGATCTTGGGAAGTACTAAAGGCAAACATGTATATAACCCACTATATATAAATGAATTTATCCACTTAATCTGTCTAAAGTTTGAGATAATAACACAACCATCACTGGGTTTCTCTGTGGACTCTGCACATTTTTAACCCCTGTAAATTTTCAATTGCTTGGCAGTAACATAGTCATGGCATCTGGTCCCATAACTTCATGGGAAATAGATGGGGAAACAGTGGAAACAGTGGCAGACATTATTTTGGGGGGCTCCAAGATCACTGCAGATGGTGATTGCAGCCATGAAATTAAAAGACGCTTACTCCTTGGAAGAAAAGTTATAACCAACCTAGATAGCATAGTCAAAAGCAGAGACATTACTTTGCCAACAAAGGTCTGTCTAGTCAAGGCTATGGTTTTTCCTGTGGTCCTGTATGGATGTGAGAGTTGGACTGTGAAGAAAGCTGAGTACTGAAGAACTGCTGCTTTTGAACTGTGGTGTTGGAGAAGACTCTTGAGAGTCCCTTGGACTGCAAGGAGATCCAACTAGTCCATTCTAGAGGAGATCAGCCCTGGGATTTCTTTGGAGGGAATGATGCTGAAGCTGAAACTCCAGTACTTTGGCCACCTCATGCGAAGAGTTGACTCATTGGAAAAGACTCTGATGCTGGGAGGGATTGGAGGCAGGAGAAGGGGATGACCAAGGATGAGATGGCAGGATGGCATCACGGACTTGATGGATGCGAGTCTGAGTGAACTCTGGGAGTCTGTGATGGACAAGGAGGCCTGGCATGCTGCGATTCATGGGGTTGCAAAGAGTTGGACACGACTGAGCAACTGAACTGAACTGAACATAGTCACGTGTGTTGACTTGAAACAAACAGATTTCCAGAAATTTCTCCAGCAAAAAGAGATTTATTGGGGATCTACATAAAATTGCAATTAGGGGTCTGCAGCCATGGTTAGCCACATGCAAGTTCCTGCATGGAGGGAAGGGGAACAGTTTTAAGGAGAGGAAAAGATGGGTGTGTAAACTGGGAGACTGGGATTGAGATATACACACTAGTATGTATATAATAGTAGAGAAGGAAATGGCAATCCACTCCAGTATTTTTGCTTGGAAAATCTGATGGACAGAGGAGCCTGGTGGGCTATAGTCCATGGGGTTGCAAAGAGTTGGACACGACTGAGCACACACAGCCACATACATATAAAATGGATAACTAATAAGGACCTACTGTATAGCCCAGGGAACTCTAATCAATATTCTGTAATGACCTATATGGAGAAATAATCTAAAAAATGAGTGAATTAATGTATATGCATAACTGATTCACTTTGCTGAACAGCAGAAACTAATACAACATTGTAAATCAACAATACTCCAATAAAAATTATTTTTCATAAAAGTGATAGAAAGGAAAAGGAAATTGATAGAGCTTTAGTAAGCCAAGAGTCCATGGCTTTTCATTGGCTGAGTCTGTGCTAGGAAAACAATCTGTCTTCCTCTGGGGCTTTTTTTTGGTCACAGGGTGTGAGAGCTCCCCCTTCTGGTCTCCAAATTCTATTTAATTGAGGTTTTTATTTATTCATTTTTCATAGCTAACAGTGCCTATTGCTATAAATTCTAGCCCCTATCTTGTCACCTCAATGGGGTTGTAACTTTCTCTTTACCAATTCTTCTTCTTCTTCTTCTTTTTTTTTTTTTTACTTCTTTTTTAGAGGTTCATTTTAACTCTCAGAAGTGTTCACAGGGAGCCTTCAGCAATTTATCCAGTGTAGAATTTCCTACCCAGTAACAGTTCCTGTGGGGGGTTCTGCTTGTAGATTTTGCTCTGGTAAATTGTAATTCTCTGTATTTGCTTCTCTCTCTCTCTCTCTAATTTTGGGGGCTGCCTTGTAACCTTGATTCTCTGACAGATGTTAGAAGAGTTATTGATTTTCAGTTTTATCAGCTTTTTCTTGTTTTGGGGGTGGGAGTGATGACTTCCAATCTCTTTACATCTAGAGAGTCAGTGGGAGTCTACCTCTTTAATGCAGCTTGTTCTGACCATTTCAACTCCCTGGGATGTTTCCTCTCTCTTAGCTCCCTATTTCTGACATTTAATATCAGGGTACTTACATCCCACCTTACACCAACAATTTTATTTGTGCATAGCCTATCTTCTAGCTAGATTGCTGCTGCTGCTGCTGCTAAGTCGCTTCATTTGTGTCCGACTCTGTGCGACCCCATAGACAGCAGCCTACCAGGCTCCACCCCTGGGATTCTCCAGGCAAGAACACTGAAGTGGGTTGCCATTTCCTTCTCCAATGCATGAAAGTGAAAAGTGAAAATGAAGTCGCTCAGTTGTGTCTGACTCTTTTCGACCCCATGGACTGCAGCCTACTGGACCTCTTTAATTGAAAGAAAAACATTTTATTTATTTTACGGTTCCCCAGATTTCATTAGATTATTTTAGATTTGAGTGCTTCTGTATATCAGACACTGCCACATGCATTTTACTTATCTATCACAACATACCTATGAAATTATTTGCGTTTACAATTTGTTGAAATGAAAGCTGATGTTTGGAGAGCTTATATGCGGCCTGTGGTCATGCTTTTTGAAGTGGCAGAACTAGGTTTTGAACTCAGGTCTTCCTGATTCTAAGATGAAGACAGTTCCTTCAGCTAAGCTACAAAGTCCTTCCTAGTGCTTTGTTGTATTCTTGTTGATTGAATGAATTAATGAATGAATTATCTGGATGTTTCTGTACTGTTCTCTCTCTAAGTGAAGATGATGGCAAGTACTTGACCTGTGAAAAAAATAGTCAACTGAGATCTCTTAATTTGCTAACCAAGAGAAAGCAGAGTTAATTAAATGAAACTCTCTCCCATCACTTCTCCTTAAACTTGCAGAATGTCTCAGAGACATTTTTCTGAGCTCCATTATAAGGTGGAACATTTTAGCTACTACTGAAGAAAGCACTAAACATTTTATGAGTTGGCTGTTTCTTCCTAACACTGTGGGAAAAAATGTTGTTTGCTAAGTTCTGGCTGTTTTATTCCTGTTTTTTTTTTTCCATGATGCTTTGTAATCCAGGCCTTCTTTACAGGGGACACAGGGGTGGTTTATAACTGCAAGGGTCAAAGAAATAAGTTTGTGTGAGATTCTAGAAGACATAGTGAACAGTAACCTCTTACTTTCTGTAGCCCTTTTTTTTTTTTTTCAAAAATTTCCCTTATTTTTTGTCTCCCTATGTCTCAGTCTTAAAATAAAAAACAAAGCACAACTTTGCTTTTTAAAGTATCTTTAAAAGTAAATGTGGTAAGTAATAATTTACCATAATAATAATTTGGAAATATAGAAATAATCTAAAGAAGAAACTGTCTACAATTTCATCATCCAGATAGATCTGCTAACACTTTGGCATATTTCACCTCAGCCGGCACACCCTTTTTACATAAAACATTGATTTCTGATCTCTGATTACCTGAAGGTATTGGATATGAAACAAAAAAGAACGAGCCAGGAGGCAGCCAGGGAGCTTGACTCATGTTTTGCTTTGTTTCCCACATGTGACTGGAAAAAAGAACTCAACCTACTGAATGCTAGAACATTTAGCATGAACAGATTTCTCGTTTGGTCAAGATACCAAATCTACTCTTCTTTCTGAAACAGATTTTTTAAAAGTGGACAAAATATATGAAACAACAATTTTCAAGAGATTATGCCGCAGACAACAAAGAATAGTAGCCTCTAAGAAATGGAAGACAAATGAAGTGAATCCTACAACTGCCCCAGCTATTGTCTAGAAAGAGTCTCCAGGCCACAGTGTAGGGATAGGGATGTATGCGGAGATTCATGAGGAGATACAGCTAAGAGCCTAGGGACACTAAAGCAGCTAAAATTCACGGGGCGAACAGAAGAGAAAGCTGAACAGAGAGAGAGCATCCTGGAGAAAAGAAGAGAAAGCTGAACAGAGAGAGAGCATCCTGGAGATTTGCAGTGTTCTATGCAAAGAGTCGGCCACGACTGAAGCAGCTGAGCACGCACTGACAGTTCAGCTGCATAATGATCCTTGTTTGCATGTGGCTGGGGAAAGAACCTCCAAAAGGCATAGAGGGAGAAATCACTAGAGCCCACGCAATTCTGGGAATAGTTGGTCTTTCTACCAGCAAGTACATAAAATCTTATAATTCATGGAATGCAGGTAGAGTACCAAGAAGAGTTTCTCCTAGCAATAGGGAAAAGTTAGCCCTAGACCAAATGTTGTTCTGGTCCCACCTAACAGCTTAAAAGTGAATCTCCAAAGAATAAAACTACTTTAAGGTAACTTAAATGCATACCAGAACAAAACTGAAGAATGTTTATCAGAATATAAAAATATTTAACACTCAATAAAGACACATTTATAATTTCTATTATGTAATCCAATATCATCATGAATATAAAGAAGCATAAAATATATATAATTATGAAAAAATCAATGAAACATAATTATCCAGAAGATACCAATACAGATGATAGAAATAGTAGACAAATAGTTATTATAACCTTATTACACACATTCAAGAGACTAATGGAAAAATTAAGTAGAGACATAGATGAAATTAAAGAGATAAAATTAATCTTCTACAGACAGTGTCTAAGATGAAGCGTATACTACATGAGATTCATATCAGATGTAAATGGTCTAAATACTCAAATTAATAGTTAAGATCAGCCCTGGGATTTCTTTGGAAGGAATGATGCTAAAGCTGAAGCTCCAGTACTTTGGCCACCTCATGTGGAGAGTTGACTCATTGGAAAAGACTCTGATGCTGGGAAGGATTGGGGGCAGGAGGAGAAAGGGACGACAGAGGATGAGATGGCTGGATGGCATCATGGACTCGATGGCCGTGAGTTTGAGTGAACTCCGGGAGTTTGTGATGGACAGGGAGGCCTGGCGTGCTGCGGTTCATGGGGTCGCAAAGAGTCGGACACGACTGACCTACTGAACTGAACAGTTAAGAACAGTCAGACTAGAGTCAAAAACTAAAATTCAACTATATGTTGCCTATGAGAAACTCACTTTCACTATAAATATACAAATAGTTTTAACAGTAAAAAAGATGAGGAAAAAGAGACATATTAATCAAAAGAAAGCTGGAGTGATCATGTTAATATTGGTCAAGTTCTATTTCAGAACAAAGAACATTACCAGGATTAAAGAATGCCATTTCATACAGATAGGGGTAAATTAACCAAGAAGAAATAACAAATAAACTGTAGTGTTGGAGCAGACTCTTGAGAGTCCCTTGGACTGCAAGGAGATCCAACCTGTCCCTTCTGAAGGAGATCAACCCTGGGATTTCTTTGGAAGGAAAGATGCTAAAGCTGAAATTCCAGTACTTTGGCCACCTCATGCAAAATTTGATTCATTGGAAAAGACTTTGATGCTGGGAGTTATTGGGGACAGGAAGAGAAGGGGATGACAGAGGATGAGATGGCTGGATCCATCACGGACTCGATGGACATGAGTCTGAGTGAATTCCGGGAGTTGGTGATGAACAGGGAGGCCTGGCATGCTGCAATTCATTGGGTTGCAAAGAGTCAGACATGACTGAGCAGCTGAACTGAACTGAACTGAAAGCTGATATTCCCAAGAAAAGTAGCCTACAAACTGTCATAATCTCATTAAATCTTATTGTAACACAGCATGACCATAATTATACCAATAAGCAGTTACAGATACAGGCACCATAATATAGGATGGACTCTCTAGCTACACAAAAGAACAAACGTTATATTGAGAAGTTAAACAAGATAAAAGCATTCATTGTTCACAAGATACTATATTGGGCCCACCTGAATAATTTATTTGTATATTAAGTTTTCGGAATCATTGGCAAAGAGAAAAAAAAACATATGGAGATGGTAAACAAGCTAAAATAGAGTAAGTAGAATCACTTTCTGGCCTGGTTAAAGTAATAGGGGCAGTAGCGGTGAGGGCCCTCAAATTTCTGGCTGCTGAAAGATTTTGTCTTTAGTTGTATATTATAACATAGGAGAAACAAATTGATTATGATGCCATCTAGTGGTGGGTAATGGCCAAGGAACTGAATTTTCTTTCCAATTATAAAATATTCCAGTAAAATCGTCATTGATCTTTGGGTCCTTACTTGGATTTGGGTTAGTCCAGTCCTGAATTGTGTAATTTCCTCTTCCCAGTATTCTGTAATCAATTCTTGAATTATAAGTACCATATTTCCAAATTGGATTCCCTGAGTGATCATCTACCGTGTTCTATATAACGTCTGTGGGAGCAACAAAATTACAAGTTGGATATTCTGGTGGAGCTCTGAGGAACAGGGATTTGTAGGGGTCAAGGACCCCAGGCATACTAGCCTGTAATATCCAAACTGTCCGTTGCCTTTTAAATGCAAGTTTTAAGGTTGGAGACTCTGTCAGAATTACTTTGTTAGAGGCTCCAATACATCCTTTCCTGGTGGGAGTAATAAAGTTTCCTGTTTGACCAGAGGGAAAATTAAGGCAAACAGGAAGTTCATCTGTCAATCCCGTAAAGGTATAATTGAAATTATCATCCTTCGTATAAGAAGCATATGATCCTCCCAAAAGATGAGGCTGATTTGTATGGACTCGCATAGGAGGGTTGGAGGATCTGAGAGATATGCCAAAATTTTTCTGGAGTGGGAGAGGAGGTGTTTACCTGGCAAGATAGTAAAGCAAGCATAGCAATGCTTTAGGAGGTTGAAGATCTTAGGGCATCTTTCTTAGGGGAGGTTGAAGATCACTGTAAAAAAGCTATCCCTGGTGCCTGGTGACAGAGCATTTTAATCTGTCCCCAGGTGGGTACAGAGGCCTGCTGAGTGGTCTGAGTAGGACGTCCTGACACTTTCCTGGGGCATAAAGGGTTAGAGGGAGCAGTGTCCCGTATATGCAGTTGTGACATCTGTCTGGTGGGAGGGTCCATTCCCTGTTCATCCGGGATTTCTGATGTCAGTCATCCCGAGGTCAGTGGCACTTTCATACTGGCAGAGGGAGTGGGAGGCCCCTTCGTTTTTGGGGGTTTCAGCAGTGGAGGAACTAGGTGTCTGAGGGAGCTGTGACATGACGAATCAGCCTGTCCAGGACCCAAATTAGAGAATCTACATCCTGTGGGAAAATACAAGTATATCCTTGGCTGCTAGTTAACAATGGATTGGGACCTTTCCATTGTCTGGAAAGGAGGTCCTTCTATTTCACCAGCAGCTTTGCATTCTGTTGCTCTGGACACCAATGATGAAGCATTGCAGTGGTTCCAGATGAATCAGCATTTAGGTTATTTATTTAAAAGAGAGCATGTTGTAAAATCTAATGGGGGGAACAATATTTAAATTCTCCTTCATTTAATTTTTGAACTTGTATTTTTAATGTTTGGTGTGCTCTTTCTAATATAGTTTGTCCGTGGGGATTATAAGGGATACCAGTGTTATGTTTTAATTGAAACTTTGTATAAAATTCCTGGAAGGACTTAGAAATGTAAGGGGCATTATCAGTTTTTAAAGACTCTCAGTTTAGTTCAGTTCATTCACTCAGTGTTGTCCAGCTCTTTGCGACCCTATGAATTGCAGCACGCCAGGCATCGCTGTCCGTCAGTGAACTATCTGAAAATGAACTGACCCCACACTCCCCACAACATCACCAGAGAATGTCCTAGATATATTTTTACTATTTTTAACTATCATTCTTTTTTAATTTTTGTATTTTAAGTCCTCTATTACTCCTTTTTCATTTTTATAACCTGTAATAACTTTGAAAAAAAGAGAGACTATATATATATGTATACTTTGCAAAAAAATAGACTATATATATATACTATATATACTATATTCTATATATATATATAGAAATCCAAAGAAATACCAGGGTTGATCTCATTCAGAATGGACTGGTTGGATCTCCTTGCAGTCTAAGGGACTCTCAAGAGTCTTCTCCAACACCACAGTTCAAAAGCGTCAATTCTTCAGCGTTCAGCCTTCTTCACACTCCAACACTCACATCCATACATGACTACAGGAAAAACCACAGCTTTGACTAGATGGACCTTAGTCGGCAAAGTAATGTCTCTGCTTTTGAATATACTATCTAGGTTGGTTATAACTTTTCCTCCAAGGAGTAAGCATGTTTTAATTGCATGGCTGCAGCCACCATCTGCAGTGATTTTGGAGCCCCCCAAAATAGTTACCATCTGCAGTGATTTTGGAGCCCCCAAAAATAAAGTCTAACTCTGTTTCCACTGTTTCCCCATTTATTTCCATGAAGCGATGGGACCGGATACCATGATCTTCGTTTTCTGAATGTTGAGCTTTAAGTCAACTTTTTCGCTCTCCTCTTTCACTTTCAGATGTGTATAAGAGACAGTATAGAATCCTTGTGACTTTTGTTTTCTTTTTTTTTAATTTAATATTGTATTTTGTTTTTTAAACTAACCTCCAATCTAGAATTTTAATCTTTGATTTTTGGTATTTGTTACCAATTTTCCACCTTTAAGAACCCAATCTTTATTACCCAGTTTGTTTTGGGAGGGAGATCACTGGCCTGACTCTGCTTTTTCTTCACCAGGTCATCTCTAACTCCTCTCTCCTCCTTCTCTTCCTATCCAACTCTGTGAATCCCTTTGTGTGTTCCAGACTTTGGAGAACACCAAGGGAACATATCACTGATGGTATCTGTCTCTCTCCTTTTGATTACCCCCATTGATCCTCTTGGCCACCTCTATCTCCTTCCTACCTCTTCTCTTCTCCGTGTAACTCCATGAACATCTCTGAGGGTTCTAAACTGTGGAGAGCACATTGGAAAGTGATTATTGGCTAGCTTGAACTCTCCTCTTTTGATTCCATCTCATCTCATACTGGTCACCTCTATCTCACTCCTTCTTCTCTTTTCCATGTACCTCTGTGTACCTCTCCAGGTATCCCTCATTGTGGAGAAATTATTCATTATTAACCTAGATGTTTTATCATTAATGCTGTATAGATAGAAAAGTATTGAGGCTACTGTAAAAATATTACTTAAAACCAGAAGCAGGAGGCCTAAGTTCAAATCCTGAGAACACCAGAGAACTCCTGACTCCAGGGAATATTAGTCAACAGGAGCTCACCAAACGCCTGCATATCGACACTGAAACCACACATCACCCAAGGGCCAACAAGTTCCAGAGCAACACTTACCATGCAAATTCTCCAGCAACACAGGAATATAGCCCTGAGCTTCAGTACACAGGGTGCCCAAAGTCACTCCAAACCCACTGACATCTCATAGCTCATTACTGGACAGATCATTGCACTCCAGAAAGAAGAAATGCAGCTCAACCCACTAGAACACAATCACAAGATTCCCTAACTAGGAAACCTTGACAAACCACCTGCAAAATGCCAACTAGAGTGAGGAAATGCCAAATAAAGAGAACACGAATATATAGCCCTGAGCTTCAGTACACAGGGTGCCCAAAGTCACTCCAAACCCACTGACATCTCATAGCTCATTACTGGACAGATCATTGCACTCCAGAAAGAAGAAATGCAGCTCAACCCACTAGAACACAATCACAAGATTCCCTAACTAGGAAACCTTGACAAACCACCTGCAAAATGCCAACTAGAGTGAGGAAATGCCAAAATAAAGAGAACACGAATTGCCAGAATACAGATCGGCCAGTCCAAACACAGCAATAGAAATAAGATAAAGAGACAGAGAGATACCCAGCAAGTAAAGAAACAGGATAAATGCCCACAAAAAAAAAAAAAAAAAAAATTCTGGGGTAGGGGGAGAGAAATAGGGAAACTACCTGATAAAGAATTCCAAACAATGATAGTGAAAATAATCCAAATCTGGACAACTAAATGGAATCACAGATAAACAGCCTGGAAACAAATATTGAAAAGATGCAACAAAGATTTAACAAGGGTGTAGAAGAAATAAAAAAGTAAATACAAAATGAATAATGTAATCAGTTCAGTTCAGTCGCTCAGTCATGTCTGACTCTCTGAGACCCACTGAATCACAACACCCCAGGCCTCTCTGTCTATCACCAACTCCCAGAGTTCACTCAGACTCACATCCATCGAGGCTGTGATGCCATCCAAACATCTCATCCTCGGCCATCCCCTTCTCCTCCTGCCCTCAGTCCCTTCAAGCATCAGAGTCTTTTCATTCTTTCTGTATTTTCCCCCTGATCTCTAGTACCATTTTTGGCACCTACAAATTTGGGGAGTTAACCTTTCAATGTCCTATCTTTTTGCCTTAGCAAAACATACCAAATACTTATGAAAAATTTAATTGATGTAATGAATATTCTG
>SJYC01103097.1:0-59763 GCA_006408675.1 Madoqua kirkii
CAGGAATATATATTTTTTTAGTTTTATAGATATTACCAGACTTTCTCCATTGAGATTGTATGCTTATAATAAGTGTATGTGAGAGTAGCTGTTATCCCACACTCTCACCTGAAGTGTTATCAAAAATTTGATCTTTGTCAATTTTAATGAATAAAAACCAAAATGCTATTTTTTTCCTTTTTTGGAAAATACTTTTATTTTATTTTAAAAAGTATTTTTCTATTTATTTAATTACTTACTTTTGACTGTGCTAGGTCTTCATTGTTCTGCACCAGCTTTCCCTAGTTGTGGTGGGTGAGCTTCTCATTGTGATGGCTTCACTTAAGGTGAAGCATGGACTCTCGGGCGCATGGGCTCAGTAGTTACAGCTCATGGGCTTAGTTGCCACATATTACATGGGATCTTCTCAGGCCAGGGATCAAACCCTTGTCCCCTGCATTGACGGGTGGATTCTTTACCAGGGGACCATCAGAAAAGTTCCAGGAAAATATTTTTAAGTAAGCTCATGCCCAGTGTTGGTGTAGGTGTGACCCCCCAAAAAAGGGGGGGGATTCATACATTTTGGTAAAAGTGAGATTGACTCGGCCTTTCTAAAGAACTTTTTAAGCTTCACTCATGGCTCAGTGGGTAAAGAATGTGCCTGCAATACAGGAGACCCAGGTTAAATTCCTGGGTTGGAAAGATCCTCTGGAGAAGGAAATGGCAACCCCATGAAATATAGCCTTCCAGGCTCCTATGTCCAAGGGATTCTCTAGGCAAGAATACTGGAGTGAGTTGCCATGCCCTCCTCCAGGGGATCTTCCCAACCCAGGGATCGAACTCTCATCTCCTGCATCTCATACATTGGATTCTTTACCACTAGTGCCACCTGGGAAGCCCCACAAGATAGCCTGACTTATTGTCATGGAAAGATGTTTATTATTTTTTGGCTATATGAATACCCACATTACAAAACAGTTCATACAGCATGATGCCATTTAGTGGGAAGATATGAAGAGATAGATAGAGATGTCTAATTTAAGAAATAAATACCATAACATAGACAGAAGCAAATGTTGATCTACCTGTCTGTCCACGCATAGATATACCTGGAGCAATGTTTGCATAATGTACATGTTTGGAATGGGACATACTATCATTGTATACTACAAAAAATATAGATACATTTTCTTGTTTTTATTTCCTACATTAAAACAAAATTTTAGCATATGCTTTACTTATTGTTAATGTCACAGAATAATACAATGGAAAGAAAATTATGTGTGAAATCCATAGTACCAAATAATCTGTGTTTGTACATATAGTTGTAGTCCATTCATTTTCATGACTTAAGTCCACTGTGTGAGTGTAGCACAATTTCTTCATTTTGTTATTATTATTTTAATCTTTTGGCCACACCACACAGCATGTGAGATCTTAGTTTCCTGACCAGGAATGGAACCTGTGTCCCCTGCATTGGCAGCACAGTCTTAACTACTGGACCACCAGGGAAGTCCTCATAGCACAATTTCTGTATCCACTCTCTTGGTGACGGAAAATAGAGAGTAGTAGAGTTTTTGGTATGTGCAAGAACATTCTTGACTTGTTTTCTGAAGGACACATCATGTGTTTCAGATAGCTTTGTAATTAGGGTGGAATTTCTAGGTTACAGTCTACGCATTTGTTAGCTTTAGTAGATGCTGGTAGATTTTTGATATTTTAACTGCTTGCAGTGTATGAAAAATTCTACTTGTTCTACATCCTTCCCATACTTGGGGTTGTGGTTATTTTTGATATGAGATATTGTCTTGGTAATCTCTTGACAATTTGAATTTTGCTCATTACTTATGGGATTGAAATTCTATACCTATTGTCCATTCAGATAATGTCTGCTTTCTATGCCAGTTCATCTTTTGCTCATTTTCATACTGAGTTATAATTTTTTACATATAAGAATTCTCTATAAATACAAGAATCAAGGTGCATGTATGAAATATTTTCTCTTAAAACAGAAAAACCCATCGAATGTATTGAAAACCACTTATTCAGGTGACATTTATTGTCTGCCATGTATGGACACTGGTCTACATTTTGGAGAAGAGACCCAGACCACTTAAACAGCCCTGTCTCATGATCTGATATATAAGTTGTCCTGAGTATTGCAGTGGGCTGGGAGTGAATGAGGAGCACATGACTCCTATTTTTCTTTAAAATTACCAAATTTCAGTTGGTAAAAATTATCATGATGATTTTTGCCTAAATATTGAACAGTGTTACTAACAGAATCTGCAAGTTGCATTTTCATTGTTCCCAAGAAGGCTTTTATGCAAAACCAGTTTATTTTAATAAGGTTTGGAAATGAAGGTAAGAGCACACATCGAGGCTTTTCCAGTTGGCCACCTTCCAGAAAAGTACAAATACATGTTTTTAATTCCCAAGTGCAGAAGACAAGGATAACTACAAGGTTTTGCAGGGGAATCCCAGCCCTGTTTCACCTAGGGCCTTAGTCTTTATATAAAATGGCTATGCA
The DNA here is from genome assembly GCA_006408675.1 of Madoqua kirkii. Lineage (NCBI taxonomy): Eukaryota > Metazoa > Chordata > Mammalia > Artiodactyla > Bovidae > Madoqua > Madoqua kirkii. The sequence continues at coordinate 2,510 of SJYC01103097.1, forward strand.
GGGTGGGGATGGGGTGGCAATGGCCCTGACCTGGCTTACTGTCATCTGTCTCCTGCATCCTGGCTCCCTTCGGTTCTGAAGAGCAGTTTGAAATCCACTGCCCCAAGAGAACCCCTAAAACAACCAATATTCATGATCAGCAACCTTCACAGTTTGCCTCGATTAGCAGTTATTAAACATTCTTATCAGAATATGCTGAAGAACTTGATAAAAACCCCAGCAGCTTCTAATTAATAATTTGGTAGGTCTGTGTTCATACCCGATAATCCACATTTCTAACCAGTTTCCAGGTGGTGCAGATTCTGCTGTCCCAGGGACCACATTTTGAGAACCTCAGGCCCGTGAATATCCTACGGGATATTTGCTTTACACTCAGTGGGCTATTCCATCGTCTGGTTAAGATTGGAAAATGCTAAAGAATTGAACAGTGCTGTTCTAAAGTTTGGGCTTTCCGGGTGGCACTAATGGTAAAGAGCCTGCCTGCCAGTGCAGGAGATGTAAGAGGCACGAGTTCAATCCCTGGTTTGGGAAGATCCCCTGGAGAAGGGCATGGCAACCCACTCCAGTATTCTTGTCTGGAGATTCCCATGGACAGAGAAGCCTGGTGGGCTATGGTCCATAGGGTCGCAAAGAGTCAGACAGGGCTAAAGTGACTTAGCACAACACAGCACATCCAAAAGTTTATAGGGTTAAATGATACATTTTGTATCGCTAAGAGAAGGATCTAGTAGTTGACTAGAACACTATTCCTGTCCTTTTTTTTTCTTCTGAAAATAAAATGAGCACAGAAAATAGTATAATGTATATACCAAAGGTAGAATTCAGAAAAATTGGGACACAGGGTAAAATGATATACCCTGTGTATTAAGTTTATTTTTCTTGCTCCAGAAGTTGGCCTTCCTTTGGCTTAGACTACTGTTCTAAGTACAGCTTTTTATTTAAGAAACCAGTGAATCTCTTGTAATTGAAGTATTGGGCATGAGTGTTAGATGAGAAACTTTCTCTGTCTGGTGCATAAATCTTTCAAATGGGCTTGAAGTTGTTTACTGGAATAATACTAGGCATTTGTATTAATGTATCTTCATTTTCTCTCCCTGCTCCCTATCCTAACCAGGCCTTTGGCTGAGCTAGAAAGGACTAGGGTAGGAAATCAAGAGCTCTAAACTCTAGTCCCAGCTCTACCACTAACTTGTAGCTAATTTAGCCTCCAGGCCTCAGCTTCCTACTGTGAACTGAGGACCTCTAACCAGATGTATGAATCCAGAGACTGCTCCTCTCACATTCTTCAGCCTGAAGTCTCTGCCTGGCCAAGTGAATAACAGAATAATGCAGAATGCGTTGAATGTGTAGGCCCTGCTGTAGGGAAGGCACTGGGCTCACCACTTTCTCAGACATCATCCTAAATGGAAAGTGGTGCCAGTTTTTGCAAAATTGTGGGGACTGAGAGAGGTTCAGTAACTAAGTCACATACCTGGAAAATAACAAAGGCAGGATTTCAGCTGTCTCTGAGTCTGAAGAATGCTTTCCACTCTGCCCACTGCCATAATATACTTACCAGCCAGCTTCTCCTTAAACTGCTTCATTTAAAAACAACAACAACAACAAAAAACATTTCCTGTAAGTCCTTTGAGATCAGGTGCTTTTTGAACTAAGCTCAGATGCTTATAGCTAACAAGTTACTCAACTTGCATGATCCTTAATTATATCCTTAACTTCAAAAAGAGGATAATAATATCCTCTTTGCATGGATATGTGTGAGGATTATGTCAAGTGCTGAGCACAAAGTAAGTACTCAGTAAATAATTATATTAACTTATTCTAGAATTATAATCATTGTAGACATAAATTTGTACTCTTCCATTTTGGATTATTTTTTATTATCAGTATTTCTTATGTTGCCCAGGATGTCAGTATTTATATGCAGGGACTACATCTGTTTTCACTAAATCTATAAGTAGTGTTTACTCATCTTTTCTGTTAAGACTGGTATTTAGGTGGTATTGTTTATTTTCCTACAGTGGAATGCACATAGATCTTAAGAGCCAGACGTCATCTGAGTTAAAACTTCTAATTCTCCTGCTGTTTGGTTTTGGATTGGTTGCTTGAATTTTCTGGCAGTAATAATACTTATGTTGTGATCAGTGGCTGACTTGACCTCATCTTGACTCCTCCTTTCACTGCAGGCCTCTCTGCATCTCTGTAACAGCCCGCCCCCTGCAAAAAAAAAAAAAAAAGGCAGAGCCCCTGGTTCATGTAGTCCAGATATATCCACCCTCCACTTTGCCACCACTTAAGTCCCTCCTTAAAACATAAGGCTACACAGAAAGGAAGAGAGAGTGAGGATGCTAACGGCCATTCATCAACTACTAGCCCCTGACGAAGTCAAGAGACAGCACCTTGGGAATTAAACCCTACTCCAAGTTAAGCCATCTGCTGGCACATTGGGGATGATCAAGAGGGCAAGGACATTTAGTAAAGACCAAAGGGAGTGACAGGACCCTGTACGGATTCCAGAATGACTCCAGTCCACAGGCACAAGGACAGGCTAACTCAAGATACCACATGGGTATGAGAAAGAAGACTGAAGAAACCTGAAAGTCTAAGCAATTCTTCAGGATACTGGTGGGTGGTGAAAGTCGCTCAGTCATGTCCAACTCTTTGTGACCCCATAGACTATCCAGTCTATGGAATTATCCAGGCCAGAACACTGGAGTGGGTAGCCATTCTCTTCTCCAGGGGATCTTCCCAACTCAGGGGTTGAATCCAGGTCTCCCACATTGCAGGTGGATTCTTTATTAACTGAGCCCACCAGGGTACTAGAAGAAGAACCTAACTGCTCAAACTAAATTTTAAACCATACAAGTGAATTTTACATTTGTTCCCCAATATAAAATTTAATTTGGGGGAGAGAGTGGAGGAGTCTTAAAAGTGATTTTATCTTTTATGCAAAAAGAGGAACCATATTTTTTTACACAACTAGCTGTGTGAGAAGCTCTGTTATAGGTATTATTTGTGTCATAGTGGAAAAGCCATTTCAATACTGTTAGTATTAACCCACATTTTCCTTTGGAAAAATAAATGAGTTAGACTATGTAAAAAAAATTTCAGGTAATACATTGCAGCATTGTTCTGAGAATTAAATAAGACAAGCAACTGCTATAAAACTTCTAACGCTTTGCCAGGCACATCATGTCAAGACGTGGGCAAGGCTCAAAGTGTGGAACCTTTAAGGCAGACTGGTATGGCCCTCGTTCCCATCTCAGGAAACTTTTCTTGTGACTCCATGCAGACCTCACTGAGGTTCTGTGCCTGCAGGCCTCTGCTGGAACCTGCTGGTAGGAGAGCAGCGACACTCAAGTCTCTATGGAACGTGAAAGTGAAAGTCACTCAGTCATGTCCAACTCTTTGCCCCCACCCCCCGCCCATGGAATACAGTCCATGGAATTCTCCAGGCAGGAACACTGGAGTGGATAGCCTTTCCCTTCTCCAGAGGATCTTCCCAACCCAGGGATCCAACCCAGGTCTCCCACATTGCAGGTGGATTCTTTATCAGCTGATCCACAAGGGAAGCCCAAGAATATTGCAGTGGGTAGCCTATCCCTTCTCCAGCAGATATTCCCAACCCAGGAACTGAATCAACTGGGGTCTCCTGCATTGCAGGCAGATTCTTTACCAACTGAGCTACCAGGGAAGATGCCTGCCTGTAAAAGTAATCTTTACTTTTTAATTCATTTTTATTTGCTGTTCTATGAGTGAAAATTATCTAACATTATTCTCATAGTCAGCTATATTTGGACTGATTTGAACAAGATATGATTTAATTATGTTTTCACTAGTAGGTACAGACGTAGACTGCAAACAGGATTATAGTGAATTATTTTTGTTGCTGGTTCAGAGGAGAGGGCAGAGGAACACAACAGAGTTTCAGCTTGAGAAGACTGCATTAATTTACATAGGCAAGAGTTAATTATGTCCCAACAGAATGTGTCTAATTTGGGTAATTTTAGGGGATTCGCCAGTGGGATTAGCATTATTATTCCATGGTATGAATGATTTTGTGACACTTGATTTTTTGACTAAGAGTAAAAACCCACATGCAAGACAGTTTTAGTGGGCAACTTCTTTCCTTCATCTGGAAGGATCAAACAGCATAGAAGGATCAAACAGCATAGAGCTGGATTCTAAGATGTAAATTGCAGAGAAGATGATATCTGTAATTAATGTAGAAAGTACTGCTTGTGTTTAATGTCACCATGATTTTTCAGAATGAACAAATAGCACATTAGATAGGGCAGGCAAGAAGCAAGACGTTTAACAAGTGTGATTTTTTTTTCCTGGTTGTAGTTTCCAAGATGAATTTGTGAATTTTATACATTGATTTGGAGTAATTAGCCCTTGAATTGTCTAGCTTTTAAAGCATAATTCTTTAGGAGAAGAATGGACCATAAAGAGCACCTTGATTTTCTAAATCTTCAGAAGAAAAATGACACCCTTCACTGGAAATCATACATTAATGCTCAAAAAGAAGATATAGTCATGCAGACATAAGCTGGATACTTGAAATAATATTGTTAACTTTTTGTTTAAAAATTGCAGTATAAATCCTAAGACTCTTTTCCCCAAATCACTTTGCCTGGTAGGTTATGAGCACTTTTTTCAAAGTGCTTTACACACTGAGAAAACAACATGTCATGGAATGACACTTTTCTCAAACATCTTTACAAAGTTTGGAAAGTGAAAAGAATTCCAGTTCTCTCCAACTACCAAATAATTAAGTCCTGTTTTGATATCTTATATAAGTGATATCTTTATTACAAAAGTCTCCTACCAAAGATTTTCTAATGAGTTTTGGACGATAGAAGTGAGTTGTTAAGAGAGAGTATAAACTACAAGCTACTAAAAAATCTTGACAGTGTAATAACTGGTAACCTGTATGCTGATACATGGCATCTGGCATCTGGTTTTCCTCTTGGTGGGACACTGGGTGACAAAGCTAAGATCCTGGTTCACTCTTCTCTACTACTGCTCTGTAGATACCAGAATTCCTTACATGTGAATCACGGGAATCAAACTTTACAATGTGCCCAAAAGACAGAAGGTGGGGTAAGTTCCTGTTCCATCTCTGTCCTCCAGACACTGTGTCCTTTCTGGAGGCAGACCCCTGGTTACAAAAAAATGCTCCAAGCCCAAAGTGTTTTCCTGATTTTTCCAAATACTTAAAAAATAAATAACACCAATCTTATATAAATTTTTCCAGATACTAGGAAAACATGGAGTATTTTGCAATGCTTTTTATGAGGACAACATTATCTTTAAAAAAAATCAGTACAAACATTATTAAAAAGAATTTATAGACCACCCTTTCTCATGAAAAGATAGCTGCACTGACCCAGCCACCTGAGTATGACAAAACCACCGCTGTAGTTCAGGCCCTTCAGTACCCGGTGCTGGACAGTGGGATATCCAAATCATGGCCTCTACCTCATGCTACCGCCAACACAAAAATCTATAAACAATCTACTTTAAGGAATGGAAGACTGTTTTATTGAAGCCAAGCTGAAGACCATAGCCTGGGAGACATAGATTCAAGAAGCACTTGAATTGTGTTCACACCTGACTACCACAAAAAAGAGGGAGGCTTATATAGGCAAAAACCACAAAGTTACAGAAGTTGTCAGGAAGTAGGATTGAGACGGCAAGAAGTAAGAATGCTTGTTAAGCAAGGTTAGTTGGTATCCAAAATAGCTGCAGTTTCAGGGAAAGATTTTGAGACCAGAAGGTTGCAGCTGGCAGCTGCTGGCAGATACTGTTTTGAAAATGGCTGGTGGTATCTTTGACTGTGGCACAAATCAGAAAATTCAGGTTCTCAGTGATGCAGGAACATGTCGAAAAACACATCCACAATGGCCATCAAGCTCCATTTTGGATAACAAAACCCCAGTTACCCCATTTAATTTCTAACTTATCTTAAATATGTTATCATTGAATTCTTTCCTTTGGAAAGCACTGATGATCCATTTTATTCTTGTTAGGTCCTTTCATTGCCAAAATAGCTAATAACCTGCTCCAGATCTATTGAGTTCCTCAGGACTGGGATGGATTTGGCCCAGGAAATTTGCATTGCAAGGAGGAGGGACAAGAAGAGTACGTTCCAGGCTGGGGTCACATTTGCGCACAGAGACCAGAGGGATACGGTCTCAAGCAGGTTATGTTTTGATTACCATCAAAGTTAGTTGATCCCTTGGAGATGTAATTGAAACCACACACCTCATTTTGGGACTTGAACACAGTCACCTTCAGATGACTTGAGCCCACAGTCTCTCAGCTGAAATCACACACCCGGTCTCAGGACTTAATAAAGCTCAGGGGTTTTGTGTTACAACACAGAAGGAATTCTGTGAGAGCCAAAGTTATAGACAAGGGTAGACTTATTAATACAGGACATTTGTGAAGGATACCAGTGGGCAGGCAAGGCTGCTCTAAGTGGGAAAGCTGGCATATTTAGAGATACACATTCCACAGACAAAGCCAAGTCTCTTTCAAAAGGTGAGAGCGGCCCTAGGAGACAGCACACTCTGTACACAGAGTGTGGGCCATCTCAGAAAGCAAGGAGCCCCAAGGTGTGGAGGGTGGTTGGTTTTTATGGGGTAAGTAATTTCATAGGCTAAGAGGGAGGATTATTCCAACTATTTTACGGAAGGGGTGGAAATTCCAGGAATTTGGCCACCACTCACTTCTTGGTGTTTTATGGTCAGTCTCAGAACTGTCATGGTGCCTGCGGTGTGTCATTTAGCTAATATATTACAGTGAGTATATGATAAGGCTCAAGGTCTACAGAAGTCGATTCTTCTGCCATCTTGGACCTAATTGGTTTTAACCGGTTTTTGTCATATTCTCAATAGTTGTGTCATTCTCTTAATAGTTTTGCCCTCCCCTGTTCCCTTGTCTCGTTCCCTCTTCAGAGATTTTACTCCCATAATTGTATGGGAAACAGAGAGGTGACAGACAGTATCTCCTATAGCTGCTTCAAGGCTAAGCAGGGCATTGACTCTGCCTAACAGGGAATAAAAATCTCTGGATACCTGCTTTACAGACCCCAGGAGCAGAACAGCTCCTGTGTTAAGTCCGTATGGGCTGGACTCTTTGCATAAACCTCCTTTTTATGCGGAACTGTTGTAACTGCTTCTATAACCTTCCTATGAATTGTTCTGAAGATGAAGCACTTTTGCAACAGCATCAGAATACAATATAACTGTCCATAAATTACAAGACTTAAAAGGCATGGTTAAAATTCTGGTTACAATATAATCAATAAAGAAACTTGGTTACAATAACCAGAATTATAACTGATGACATTTAACAGAGTTTGGGCTTGGGAAAGTAATTTAAAGATATAATATTTGTTTATATAGGGTTCTCGGCCTGAATTTTCTATCTCTGGAGATATGAGTGTCCTTCTACTTCCAGGATGTGGGGGTGTACCTTTCACATGGCAGATTTATTTCCTGCTTTTAGGGAGACAGAAAGGTGGGTGAGAATGGCCCTCTTGCATTGGCTGTTTCTTAAGTAATTTTAATTCAAAAGAATCAATATGCCATTGAGGTATATTTTGGGGTAGCCTATTTATGGGTTTCCCTTGTGGCTCAGCTGGTAAGAAATCCACCTACAATGTGGGAGAGGCCTGGGTTTGATCCCTGGGTTGGGAAGATCCCCTGGAGAAGGGAAAGGCTACCAAAGTTGTGACCAATCTAGGTAGCATATTCAAAAGCAGAGACATTACTTTGCTGACTAAGGTCCGTCTAGTCAAGGCTATGGTTTTTCCTGTGGTCATGTATGGATGTGAGAGTTGGACTGTGAAGAAAGCTGAGTACCGAAGAATTGATGCTTTTGAACTGTGGTGTTGGAGAAGACTCTTGAGAGTCCCTTGGACTTCAAGGAGATCCATCTAGTCTATTCTAGGGGAGATCAGCCCTGGAGTTTCTTTGGAAGGAATGATGCTAAAGCTGAAGCTCCAGTACTTTGGCCACCTCATGCGAAGAGTTGACTCATTGGAAAAGACTCTGATGCTGGGAAAGACTGGTGCAGGAGGAGAAGGGGACAACAGAGGATGAGATGGCTGGATGGCATCACGGACTCAATGGCCGTGAGTTTGAGTGAACTCCGGGAGTTGGTAATGGACAGGGAGGCCTGGCGTGATGCGATTCATGGGGTCGCCAAGAGTCGGACACGACTGAGCGACTAAACTGAACTGCATCAAATAAGAAAGCAAAACAGAAATTAGAAAATGTTTTGAACTGAATTAAAATAAACATATAGCATTTAAAAAATTTTGGAAGCTGCTAAAACAGTATTTAAAGAAAATTTGTAGCTTTGTACACCTCTCTTAGAAAAAAAGGAAAGGTCTCGAATCAGTTTTCTCAGTTTCTACTTTAAGAACCAAAAGGAACAGAAGAGTAGATAAAACTCAAAATAAGCAAAGAAAATAAGTAATAAAGGCTGGAGTTAAAATCAATGGAAGATAAAAACAATAGAGAAATTGACACTAAAAACTTGTGTTTTGTGAAAATCAATAAAATTGATAAACTTCTGGCCAGACTAATCAGGAATTTATCAAGAGGAAATAATTTTAATTACATATAGTCATTCACCTAGTAGAAGACAGAAATGAGAGAAGTCACATCTCTACAAATCCTATTGATACTGAAAGAATAATAAGGCAATATTATGAACAACTGATACTGAAGCTGAAGCTCCAGTACTTTGGCCACCAGATGGAAACAGCTGACTCCTTAGAAAAGATCCTAAGGCTTGGAAAGATTGAAGGCAGGAGGAGAAGCGGATGACAGAGGCCAAGATGGTTGGACGGCATCACTGACTCAATGGACATGAGTTTGAGCAAGCTCCAGAAGATGGTGAAGGACAGGGAAGCCTGGCATGCTGCAATCCATGGGGTCACAAAGAGTTGCACACGACTGAGTGACTGAACAACAACAATGAACAACTCATGACAATAAATTGACAACTTAGGTAAATTGTACAAATTACTTGTATGATAGCCTGTTAAACCTGACTCAAGAAGAGATAGATAACCTGAATAGAAATTGAATTTACTGTTTAAAACTGATCCACAAAAGAATATTTGGCCAACTGAATAGGTGGTTGAGAATAATGCAGAGGCGATGAAGAGAAATATAGGATTCTGAAATTTTCCTTGAGGCTTTTAAAATTCCCTTTCTCTCTCTCTCTCTCTGTTCCACACACACACACACACACACACGCACACACACACACACACACACACGCTTTCACAGTGACATCTCATGACACATGAGACAGGATGTGAAACTGAACAGTTCTGATGAATGTCTGAGTGATAAGATCTCACCTCCAAGAGCAAAGAGCTGGAAGGCTATTCTGGCTCTGTAAGACCTAGAAACTAGTTTCTTGGGGAATACTTGATTACATTAGGTAGGCCAAATAGCTTCTGAGGCTACCATTACAGTTTTAGCCCTACTTTCAACTGCCTGAAAAAATGTATTATACTAGATTAGGAAACTGAGTCTCATGTGGTCTGGTTCTGCTTTCTGGATTTAGGATGTGGTTTGTCTCAATAATCAAAGTAAGTCCATCTTATGGAAAGAAAAGCAAGGAATGATGGGAATTTGAAAATGTAATGAGCATCTGAATTTGTTTCTCTTTTAAAGGAGTCTCTTTTAATCAGCATCAGCTTTCTCTCCTGCCTCCCACCTGGCTGTCACAGGACTAAATTTAGATCTTAATATTTGACCATTGCCCTTCTCTATGAGACATAATAGTTACAATCACGGTCCCAACCTTCTGGCATCTAATCAAGATAAAATTGATTACCTTTAATTGAAAACAAAACAAAACAAAAAAAAATCACTTATAATCAGGATGTTGATTCCAGTTTTTAGTAGACTTAGCAGACTGTCAGGTACTGACTGAATGCTCCTCATACTACTTCTGTTTTCTGTTGCTGCTGCTGCTGCTAAGTTTCTTCAGTCGTGTCTGCCTCTGTGCAACCCCACAGATGGCAGCCCACCAGGCTCCGCCATCCCTGGGATTCTCCAGGCAAGAACACTGTTGCTGCGTAGTCCTCCTAGCTTGTCCTCTGGATGCCAGAGTACTGACAAGAAAGGAATTTGGAAGCTGAGTAAGAGAGGATATAAAAATCTCTCATTCCGAAGTCCACAGACTTCTATCTTTTTGTATGGAACTAATTTTCTGTGTCACTAGAAGATGGTTATTCACAATAGCTATTGATCCCTTGCTTTTTTGTTCAACTTAAACCTGTGCTACAAGTGCTCCAATTATTGACAGGCAAAAACTGGCTAATGAAGTTGACTGTTGGCTCAGACAGCATGACTTTCAACATTGGTTGGCATCATAAACAGGTGTGGTGAGGAGTACAGCTAAGAGTGTCAAGAGATGGAGAGTTTGGGGTCAAATTTTATTCCTTGTTTTCATCTTTTGGTGATTAGTCTTAAATATAATCTCAGACTGAATATTGTGGCAATTTTCTAACTTGCAGAGTGCAAGATATTAAAGTAAAGGTCAGAGTAGCTGTGTCTTCCTAGAATTTTAGGTGAAAGATGTAAAATTTTTGTTTATGCGTGAAAGCATTTGAACCGTCCTTGTAGATTATTATAACTTTTGCTATATGTGAGGCACTATATTATGTGCCTGCATTTGTTATTACATTTAGTTCTAGCATGATGGTTATTATTCCTTCCTTTCTCTAAGACATAGAGAATTTAAATGAATTATCCAAAGTTATGGCATAAAATTGTGGCAGAGCCAAAACTCAAATATGAGTTTGTCTGACTTAAAACCTCAGGCTCTTTCTCCTAGAGCCAGCTGTCAACTTAAAATCTCAGAGCTGCCTTTTCTAGTTCTATGATGTGAATGCAATAGTCTTAGGAACCCAAATGAACATAAGTCCTTTTTTGCTCCTATTTTTCAGTAGTAGGTCAGTGATAGAAATAAACTTTGTTCTTTATGGCCATGATCTTGAAGGAACTGGAATTAGCCCAAATGGAATTAAGCATGAAATGTGTTCATTTGTTTTGATTAATGTTCTATTTCCAGAAATATTTGAAGAAATGTTGCAAAAATTGAATAATCTGAAAGTCCTAATGAGCATAATCTCTCACTCTTATGAACTCTAATAGATATTTATAGAGTTCTAATATCTAATAGATATTTATAATAGACATTTATGCTTGTATGTCTCTGGGGAACTTGCCATTATATCTTGTGTTATTGTTTCTAATATTTGTCTAATTCCATCAGGATGACCCTGAAGGCAGATACTCTTTGTATTAGTCAGGATTCTTTAGAGAAACAGACCAATAGTTCTCTCTCTCACACATTTGATTTCATGAAGTTCACTTCTAAGAAGCATTACTTCACTTAACAAATCATCTAGTGTTAGTTTGAGGTAGAGATGACTGAAGTACTTCTGACTAGTCTTTTGGATGTTAAAACTTCATTCTACCATTGTGGATTACTAACTAGAGTACTCAGATGTTAACCAACTGCCTTTAGGATATAAATGAACACATATATCACATTTATGTGAACTATTTTAATAAAATTACAAACTACCTACAAATTACTTAAGGGTTTGTCTTATTGAATATTATAAATTGAGCCTGTGAGGAAGAAATTGGCATGGGTGGATAGTTGATCGCAATACTTACAAATTCCTAAGTGTATTAGTCATTCAGTCATGTCTGACTCTTTGTGACCCCATGGACAGTAGCCTGCCAGGCTCCTCTGTCCATAAGATCCTCCAGGCAAGAATACTGGAGTGGATTGCCATTTCCTTCTCCCAGAGATCTTCTTGACCCAGGGATTGAACCCAGGTCTCCTACATTCCCAAGGAAGCCCAGGTACCTCAGATCATAAAGAATTTGCCTGCAGTCCTGGAGACCTGGGTCTGATCCCTGGATCTGGAAGATTCCCTAGAGAAGGGATGCCTACCCATTCTAGTATTCTTGCCTGGAGACTTTCATGGACAGAGGAGCCTGGCAGCTATATAAACTCCTGAGGACACCTAGAACTCAGAATTCTTTTTCATTAATGATGGCAGTGTTACCTAATATCCCTAGTTGAGTAGCAAATCCTATAATGTGTAATTATTCCCAAATAGCTAAAGAGCAGAAAAAAGAATGATTCGTTCTAGTCAATGACTTACTTTTTTAAGGAAAAATAAATTATTTCATCCTTAATCCTATTAATATTTTGTCAGAGAAACAAATTCTAAATTTCAGAAAATAAATTCAAGTTATAAGCTGCCCTCATTTTCTTTTTTCTGCCTGTCTTGTTGGAGCCCTTCTCTCCATTCAGCTTTCATCGTGACTCTCTGCCCCTGTGCCTTTTGTTCTTTAGAAGACGCTCATTAACATTTGTGAATGTATGCTAATGAGTATTAATTAGCATCTTCTGTGTGAACAAAGGCTGGTGCTAAGAAGGATGGGTAGAGACTGTATAGAGTTCAGTCAGCCTAGCTTCATACTTCTTTATGCTTTGAGAACAATCATATTCTTTCAGTTGTTTCATAGTTTTTTGTTTGTTTTGTTTTGTTTGTTTACCCATGAATCCAGGCAACCCTTCTTCTTCATGACTGGCAATATTACAGAAATTTCATGGGCAACAGAAAGATTCCTTTTTGTTCTAAGCAATCCAAGGATATAGAAGCAAAGTCATCAACGGTTTATAACACACTATTTTCATTGGGTTAATAGCCACAAAAACTCACACAAGAGAATATATTTTCATTTTAGCACATTTATTTACAGCGATTGCTCTTTATCATGGTAATTGTAGTGTGAGAGCATACACTCTGAATATATATTATGAAAGCATGGTTAAATAAGAATTGTCCTTCTCCCCAAATAATCTAAATGCAAAGAAGACACCACTTACTTTTTTGTAACTATAGAGAGCTCTAATGCCTTTGTAAATAGCTATTTATTTCCTGGGTATAGTTAAAATAAAGTCAACCCTCCAAACCACATAGAATAAGAGTTGCTTTGTTCTTTCTGTAGACCACAGTGTCAAGAAATATCTGATTGCACCTTTTTGCAAACACTCCTGTATATATTTTTCCATTTGAAGAATGATGCTTCATCATTTCATATTTGCTCTTGACAAGTCAGGGGTGAGTGGTAGAATTTAGAATACCAGCTACCCATTTCACTCAGCCTGTTTAATTTTAATTTTATATACTATGGAAACAGAAGGAAAAAGTGCCAAAAAAATGTGGTGTGCATCCCCTCTTATTTTATCTTTATTTTGAGTGAATTTTCTATTTTTCTCTTTGTTTATCTCAGGGTTGTCTCTTTGGAACCTTGTGGTAAAATGTGTTTCTCTATAGACTTAATTCTCTTCCATTGGCAAATACAATATTTTATATTGTGTTTTTAATAAAGCAGGCATCAGCAACTATTTATTTTCTATTTCTTAAGGGCCACAGAGCCTTAAAAATAAATATAATTCAAAAGGAAAGACATCAGAGAATGACAGTTACTACAGCAGTGATATATATTTTTTTGCCTGCTCCCCTCCCTCCTTAGGTGAGTCTAAACAAAAACCAAAATTATTATTCTTTTTTGTGATTTTGTAACCACAAATGTAAAATAACTATTCAATATCTCCAAGATATTATAATGTTTGAAAATATGACCAGTCTTTTGGCATTTATTATACAAATTTCAATTAGTGTATTGTTGAATGTATGCACTCCATGATTTTTTCAGTGGTTTTATGGAAGATTTTATGATTTTAAGGTTTTTAACGGTATTAAGGAAAGACGTTGGCACCTACAGAAAGAATATCAGCCTAGGTCTGTCAAATTAAACCTTTTCCCAAGATACCTTATTGACAGATGTGTAATGATCTCATTCTGTTATTCCCACTTCAGAGGATTTTTTTTAATGTCTTATAGTTTATAGGTTCATTAACATATTTGATTGATATAATAGCTAAATAATTATTCTTTTTACTCTGTGGCTTCCAGAATATCACGCTCAAGTCCATGACTTGAAGGATTTCGGGTTGTTATAAACAAATGTCCTGAATATCTTTTTGAGTGCCTGTGTGCTAAGTTACTGAAATCGTGTCTGACTCTCTACAATCCTATGTTCTGTAGCCCGCCAGGCTCCTGTGTCCATGGGATTCTCTTGGCAAGAATACTGGAGTGGGTGGCTGTGCCCTCATGCAGGGGATCTTCCCAACCCAGGGACTGAACCTGAGTCTTTTATGTATTCGGCATTGGCAGGCAGGTTCTTTACCACTGGCACCACCTGGGAAGCCTGAATATTTTCTTATCCTGACCTAAAACTAGTAAAAATAAATGGAGCTGCTGAGTTAAACTGAATCAGATCTTATACCCTTGGTAGATACATGAGAAGAAAAAGATCACATTCCATCATTTGTGTTCATTTTCATGGACAGTGGCTTCCATTCTCTACATAACATCCACCAATGATAGTGTTTTGAGAAATTAATGGAAGCCAAGGGTCACTCTCTGTAGGGGAAATGATACCTCAGTATGGTTTGGTGATTTCATCTAGTCAGATTAAACTCCTGAACTTCAACAGTTGCTCTTAACCTATTTTCCCTAGAGCCTCCTATCTCTTTTTATTGCATCTCTATCCTCCCGGTTACCTAGGCCCAAATCCTTGGAATTATCCTTGATTCTTCTCTTCCTCTCTCATCCCACATCATACCATATACTGAAGACATGGTTCTTCACTGAAGACTTGGAAATGTGCTTGTTATGGCATGGATTAATGTCTGTCTCAGGGCAGTTTAGTCTGAGCTGAAAGGTTATTTTTTATATTTTAATTTATTTTTAAATTTTTTCTTAAATATTACAATTCTAATTTAATTAATGAGCAATTTCTTACCATTTTGTAGGTGAATATGAAAGTGATGTATAGGCACAGTTTTGATAAAGGCAGCGCTTTTGTTTTAAATATCAAAGTTTATTTACTTCCCCTTATTGTATGTAACTTTTTACATCATTTTTCCATTTTTAAAAGGTTATACTCCATTTACAGTTATGAAATATTAACTCTATTCCCTGGAACTGTACCCAATTTATATGGGAATAACTGATGTTGACATTTGCTCACAAAGGAACCCTAAAAAAATAACACTAGTGCATTGCTAATATGGAGAAGGAAATGGAAATCCACTCCAGGACTCTTGCCTGGAAAATCCCATGGATGGAGGAGCCTGGAAGCCACTGTCCATGGGGTCGCAAAGAGTTGGACACGACAGAGGGACTTCACTCACTCACATTGCTAATAAACATAACTAGTACATTGTGGCAATAACCCAAGTAAACTAGATCAGATATTCATACCTAAACTTGAATCTCATTGTTATAAAGTCATTCTTTTGCATCAAATAGCTAGACTCCTTAAGTACATCACTCTTCTATAGTCTACAAACTCCTACTCCAGAACACTTTGCTCTATAGACCCTTGTAAATGCACAATAAATGCTAATTGAATAAATGAATTTTCAGTTTCCAAAGGAATGACCTAGTGCTACAATAATCCCTTCATGAGCTAAACGTGGGTCAGAGGAACAGGTGATATCATTCAGCTCTTTTAGCTACTTGGCCACCCTGATCCTGAAGAACCATAAAATATTTTCAGTGCTATAGACTGAAAAAGAAAGCCTGGAACAAAATTCACTTTTCTGAACGATCCCAGTGCCTCTAAAATGTGACATTTCGCTGTTGTTTCCTTTTACTGTTTCTAATTACTGGGTCTATTTGCATGAAATGAGGATCTGGGTTGCCTAGGAGTTCATCTGCTCCTATTTCATATTCTTCTCTTAAATAAGCATACTTCAGTGTAGTCTTGCTTGCTGCCTTCAACATTTAGACAGAACTCTCCACCCCACCCTCAACTGTCCCAGTCTCTTCCCATCACTCCCCAGGAGAAAGGTTATTTTTAAAGTACATAATCAATAGGCTTTGGGAAATATCCAGAACATGAGAAGGTCATAGGATTGGAAGCAAGCTACCAGGGATTGCTGAGAGAAGGGATGGCAACAAGCCATGCCAAAAATTGTTTGAGAAGGGAAAGACAGTCTGTAACTCGCATTTAAATGTTCTGAGTTATTCTTCTGTACAGGCTTTTGTTTGGGAGGGGCTTCTTAGCTTGGTTCCTCAGCATTACTTTGAGTTTCAGGAGATGCGGATCAGCATTGACAGCATTTTCAGACTAAATAGTGTTACACTAAAATCAAGCTTCGTCTGAGGCTCTTGATAGAATCTTCAATCTCCTGGTCATGGTGCTGCTATTTAGTTCCTGATGCTGATGCTGCCTTTACTGAGGGTTTGAATCAAGAATAAACCAATTATGGTCACAATACCTATAAATACTTCCCTGGTGGCTCAGATGGTAAAGTGTCTGCCTGCAATGAGGGAGACCTGGGTTCGATTCCTGGCTCGGGAAGATCCCCTGGTGAAAGCAATCCACTCCAGCACTCTTGCCTGGAAAATCCCATGGACAGAGGAGCCTGATAGGCTACAGTCCATGGGGTCCCAAAGAGTAGGACATGACTGAGCGGCTTCACTTTCACTTCACCTATAGAAACAATGGCTCCATAGCTCCTGACTCAACTGCCAGACAAAAGAAACACTGTTAAACAAAGAAACTGAGAATGTGCAGATGATCTTGCACAGATGAGTATCACTATTGGAAAGTCACCTCAAGAGGAATGAAGAGGCTATTTCTGCAATACTGTCTGTTACTTCACTCAGAAACCATAGCTCTTTTTTCTTCTCTACTTGCAACCACAGCAGAGTTATCTCCTCTTATGCAGTTTTATTTAATGGCAGTTTATAACTATCCTTCCTATACCTTAGAAGATGACCCATGACTCCAGCCCTGCATTTTCTCTCTTCTGGTTATCAGAGGAAGTTGATTTGTCACTCATCTCCTTGGCTTGGGACATTTCATTTTGCTGTTTAAAAGGATTGTAATCCTTCCAAAAGATTTGCTTGTATCTCTATTTATTTAGTGTTTTCCTCCAATTCATTATTTAACTTTAATCATGTCTAGTGAGTTGATTATTAAAAATCAGTTTAGCATTTTGTGTGAATTTTTGCTTTGGCTATGCATGGTGCAAAAGAGGCTGTGTGTCAGCCTTTGCTATTTGTCCTCAGCAGTTCCTATATTATGCCACTGATCAGACCCTGGTCTAAGGCTGATCTTATATCATTAAGTTGCCTTCCTAAATGAATTCTTCTTTGACTGAAGAAATTTGGTGGTAGCATTAATTGCAAGTAAAGACCATGACTTATTGTTGAATATAAAATATCTTCTGAGAAGTGTCTGTCGTCACTATTGTGAACTCTCAGTAGTGACATAAAGACTTTTGTCCCCTGCAGATCCAGTTACAGCCAGTGACAAAGACATATGTCCACTCTGAACAAAAGAACATTTATTTTTCTATTCCATGGCTGACATTGAGTGATAACATTTTTGCGTATCGTAAAAATTTTTATGCATATGCTGTTTAAAGGCGAAAAGTGCTTTTACAATAATCTTCTTTGTGAATAGAATTTAAACTTTGTATGTGCTGCCTTTTCGATATGCCTGTCAAGCTCTGAATAATAACCTTTGACAGTGCTGAGCAGAAACAAAACCAGAGGTTGTTTTTTCTGTTCACAGCACATTGTTTATTATCTTTGCTGTTTTGGACTTAGGCTCATCCACCTTAAGTAAAATATGTAAATTGATATTTTAAATGAGTTACTAAACTGTGGTTTAAAGAAATAGTCTGCTCTGATTTTTGCCATGGCAAGTCACAGATCTTTGTCTCTGGTTGACTCAACCTGTGATGAACAAACAGTAGTTGACAAAGGGAAAAGTCTGCCAATCAATATATTTTCTGATATTACTGTACCATTAAAATTTTATAAAACTTGTATATGCCTTTATAAAATTGGAGCTAATCTGAAAACAAGACCTTAAGGATGAGGGAAGGAATAAAAAGAAAAACCATTCTTTGTCTTGAAAGAACTGTTAAATCACCTATCTCCACATTGTCAAGGTAAATCATATATGGAAAAATTTAGGCTGCATATAATATGTATAGAAATAATTAAAATAGGAAATATCAGCTTTTAAGCATTTTTGAAAGGTTCTTTGATACTGGGTAGCTGGTTAGAATGAAATATTCTCTATTTTAATAAGTTATTTTGGTTATAATAACCAAATGGTTTGTGCATATGGATATAGCTTTGCTAACAACTTTCTTTATCATACAATGAAATGACCCAGCAAACCCTAAGTCAACTTATTACAGAACAGAATTTATTTTGGTTGAAGTTATTTTGAATTGAACTGACAGGCTTATGATTGACATGTTTTGCAAATTGTCGAAGGTGATGAAGTCGAGAAGTCCTTGCACAACACTCTATAAGATGCTGTAGCTGTGTATCTTTAATAAACAATGTTCATTTTGACAAGTTTATTGAAAAAATATATTAACTGCACAGAAAACTTTACAATGAAAGTAACAACAGTAAAAACCAGTTATTAACAATTGTGCTGTCATTTAAAGAACTACTATATGTTTTCTTTCCTCAACAGTGCAAATCCAAGTGGAGGAGAAAGAAGATGATACTGAGGAAAGTTCAAGTAAGTGGGGATGGACTCAGTTGGGGTATGTTTCCTGTGGAATAGCAGTGAATTAGGGGATTTGTCCTCTTATCTTGTGAGGATATGCGACCCTATGCAAACACAGGAGCACATGTGGATGACTTTCAGTGGTCTCACAAGAGTGATCAAGTCCATCAGATAGACTCTTCACTTGAGAGTCCATTCAGTTGGCAATCACACATTCCACCCAGTTTATAAATTGCTCATCATTAAGTGGATGGTGGTCCAGAAAAGTTTGCTTTTTTATTTCTTTACTGTTTTCTTTGTCTTAAAATATTTTCCCTTAGGCTGAATCTATTACAATATAACAGATTGGCTTTTTTGACTAAAGTGATCAGGTTGTTCAATAAAAATGAATAAACCTGTTCTTTTGAATTCATGAATACTTTGTTTAAATTGCCCTGTTGTTTTTACTTTGAATAGATTCAGCTCAAGAGCCTGGATTGTGAACCCTTCCCAGGCATGCAAACCACTCATGGACTGGAACAGAGAAAGATCATTTTATGAGCTAAGTTTTGAGTTGATCAAAACTGAAAGTGCAGCATTTCAGGGAGAGTTCAATTAGAGAATACATCAACAGCATCAATTAAAAGTCTGAGCCCAATATGACAGCTGGTGAATGTTCATGGTGACAGTTGTTTTCATTAATTTGGTACATTCTGCATGTAAACAGCCCAGAGTCTCACACAGATCCTAGAGGCTCTGATTTGACTACTATAGGGGAGGAAAAGTAATTTTTCCTTCACCCTTCTGAGTTTCTTAACTGATACTCCTATAATCTAAGACAGTTTAGCAAGAAAACCAAACCAAAACAGAAGTTTATTAACACATACACCTCATGTATACCTGGATGATACCCAGAAAAAAATTGAGTAATTGTGTGAGGTGGCTTAAAATTTAGACTTAAATGCCACCTTACTAGGGAAAAGTGAGGGGTATGTAGGTCTCTTGGGAGAGAATAAGTTTTAAGAGAATAGATAGGAGTTATGATAGTTTCTGATAAAATATGTTTGCATGTGGTGTTGACCTATTGTCTCCTCTATAGAACACTTCATAGTGTTCCTTGGGATGAAATTCCTGGGGAGGGGATTTATGACAGTTGAGTTCCTTTTGGAAGCTCTGTTTTCAAGCAGACAAGAGGAATTCAGAGAAAATCTCTTTCTGCACTTGCTGTTTTTCAAGTGTTACATCTCAAAATAGTCAATACACTGAAGTGGCATATTTTGGGATGGTATATTCTGAATGTCTTTTTGAGGTGTTATATTCTGCTACCCTTCAAAACTAAATTGAGCCCATTCCAAAAGGTAATGTTTATGCAAATCCACATTTAGTAAGCAACTGTAAAACACTTCTTTTTTTAAGAATTTGAATATTTGGAAACTAGTGAAAACACCAAAGATAGCCTTTTGTCCTTAGTGCTAAAAGATAAATATAATGATATAACTTTCATCCATGGTAAAACTCTGCAAGTTTAATAGCTTAGCTTTAACATAAAATATACTAAAATGCAGAATACCAAGTGGCTTCTTGAATTTTTGAGTTATTTGAGGGTGAAATTGTTTCTCAGTTCCTATGAGGCCCTTGTTCTTTCTATGATTAGTGACTAAAATGAACAATAAAGGCTGGGTAGATTTTCAAAATGCCCGAATGGGGTTTGAATATCATGCAACATCTGCCACAGTATTTAACAAATTTTTGGTCATGATGACAAGAGTACAGTTTTCAAAACCTAGTTAAAAAAAGTTATTCTCCTGTTTCTCTCTGCTAGTCAAACTTTAGCAATATTGGTAATGTTTAGATCTTATTTAGATTTGGAATATCAATAAAAGTTTAATAAGTAATGTTGAAATGATAAAATTTATTAAAAAATAAAATGACACACACTGTGTAAAAATGAACATATTTAACTAATAAATGAGGAATCTGATGAACCATTTATAGCAGTTACCAGTTCAAAGGAAAATTCAAAGAACAGATTCATTCATAGGTCAGGAATATTGAACTGTTTGTGTAAGTGAAGACATAACTGTTTTGTAGGTTTTTTTTTTCTTTCCTTTCTTTTTTGGCGGTGGAAGGTTGTCTGCACTAAGAGTTTACTTGCTTGTCTACGGACAAGAACTATTTTGCATTGCTATCTAGTGATCTACAGTTTACAAAGTTACAAGATAGCTTCCATAGAATCAGCATCGGACAACATAGAAGGGTATGGTACAAACATTTCATAGTTCTCCATTAAAGCACAATGTTTTCCCTATAGTAGCTTCTATTTTAAAAGATAGTGATAATTATGGATAATATTTGTTTTTTAAAAAATAATAGTCAACTCTAAATATCAGAAGTTAAAAAGCAAAAGTGAAGGTGAAGTAGGATTGTTTGTCATAAACCGTGAAGGAAGGAACTGAATTCTCCTCCTACTCTTTACCGGAAAGCTTCCAAAGAAGTTATGGACATATGAGGCATTAACAGTCAGTTGGTGAATAAAATAAAATAATATTATTTCTCTCGATCTTATATTAAATATTGGTGATGGACAGGGAGGCCTGGCGTGCTGCAGTCCATGGGGTCACAAAGATTCGGACCAACTGAGCAACTGAACTGAACTGAACTGAACTGATAAACTCTAAAGCTACGATGCCATTTCTGTAGGTGATTTCTCAGTACCGTGTTCACCAAGACTGAACATAGACTTAAATGGTATCACAGCGGGTACTTACTTTCCTTAGAATGGTAAGTCCAGGTAAGCAAAGATGGGGATCTATCCAAGGATAGTGGCCTTGCCGCTGTTTGGTAGCACTCTACCCACATTGGCCTCTTGTTTATGGAGTCAGAGATTGCTTTAGTCATGTTGTGGAATCGAGAACAGACTGCTCCAAGAGTGGCCCCAGAGCGGCACTTTTCTTACGTGACTGCAACACCGTGAGCATAGGAATTGGGAATATGTGTTTAGAAACTTTTATACCGACATGACAGTTTTTTTTTTTTTTTTAGAAAACTCATTTTCTTTTATTCTACATAATATTAACCTATCACAGTTTAGATTTTCAAAAATAATCTAGAGATTTCTTCAAATGTTGGTGACTCTCTAGCTTGTAAGGTAGACGCAGTGCTCTGAGCATCACAACCCTGGCTTGTTTTCATAGTGGGAGAGCTGTGACATCCCCGTGTGAGACATGAATGGGAAGGAGGCACAGTGACAACATTTCTTGCCTCAATTTTTTTTTTTTTTTTCAGAAAACTCATTTTCTTTTATTCTACATAATATTAACCTATCACAGTTTAGATTTTCAAAAATAATCTAGAGATTTCTTCAAATGTTGGTGACTCTCTAGCTTGTAAGGTAGACGCAGTGCTCTGAGCATCACAACCCTGGCTTGTTTTCATAGTGGGAGAGCTGTGACATCCCCGTGTGAGACATGAATGGGAAGGAGGCACAGTGACAACATTTCTTGCCTCAGGCTGCTGCACATACTGGGATTAAATCCTTCACTTCTCATTTCTGTGATCAGACTATAAGGCCTTCTCGGCTTTTCACATTATGATATTTTAGTTAGAATCTGAGAGAGTTGAATGAGAAAGTTACTCATGGAAAGAATCTTGCAATTTTTTTAAGCCTTCAAAGAAAAATGTAAATAACATTTCCTCCCATATTATTTTTCATTTATTACCATTTTCTAAAACTAAAGTACTTTAGAAGATATTTAGTGTGTTAGTAACTCAGTCATGCCTGACTCTTTGCAACCCCATGGACTGTAGCCCATCAGGCTCCTCTGTCCATGGAATTCTCCAGGGAAGAACACTGGAGTGGGTTGCTGTTCCCTTCTCCAGGGGTCTTCCCAACATAGGGATCGAACCAGGGTCTCTTGCATTGCAGGCAGATTCTTTACCATCTGAGCCACCAGGGAAGACCTCCGAAGACATTTAGGAGAATTTTGACACAATGGCTTTGCATTGAGGAAGAAAAATCTCTGCAAGTTGAATGTTTTTAAGTGCTGCTGGGGAGTATATCCTAATGACCCAGCAGTAAAGAATCCACCTACCAATGCAGGAGACTCAGGTTCAATCCCTGGGTCAGGAAGATCCCCTGAAGGAGGAAATGGCAACCCACTACAGTATTCTTGCCTGTAAAATTCCATGGACAGAGGAGCCTGGCAGGTTACAGTTCGTGGTGTCTCAGAAAGTCAGGCAAGTCTGAGTGACTGGGTGCACACACACAAGAGAGTATATAGGTAATAAAATTAGGGAAAATTTGCAAGTCCTGTAATGTCAGCCTCAGAAAGAGGTTTGGGTTTCTATCTGGGCCAAAATAAGACTCAAGGAGCCAGAAGAAACGCTGAAAACATCTGTTCTGAGTATGGATGTGACAAGCCTTCCCTAGTTGTGAGCAGAGTCAATGGGAGTTAGGAGGTCAGACATACAGGTCCCCATGACATGTTAAACAGGAAGAACTGAGGGGTGTTAGATGACAGAGAGAAAGTGTGATCTAAAATGATCTGAAAAGATAACTGTTCTCAGGATGTTGTTAATATACACTTAGAAAGACATTTTTATAAGGGTGGCACTCTTCCCAAATTCCTTTATGGCCCCCAAACTTATATCTATCAGCCTTCTCTTTGTATCTTCTCTGTCTATATCTCTCAGACTTGACTACCTTATATAGTTTTTGGATCTAGGGTCGATGGCTTGGCCTTGTTGGGGTTTTGTGGGAGCATCTACATATTAAGAATCGGGGACTTCACTGGCAGTCCAGTGATTAAGAACTGCCTTCCAATGCAGGGGATGTTGGTTCAATCCCTGGTTAGGGAATTAAGATCCCACATGCCATGGGGCAAATGAGGCCATGTGCTGCAACTACTAACCCTGTTCACCACAACTAGCAAGAAGCCCGCATACCCCAACTGAGACATGGCACATCCAAAATTAATAAATTAATTTAAAAAAAATTATCACTTAACCACTTGTCATACTGTTAGTATATTCAATTAGTAAGGATTTTTTTCAATTAGTAAGGACTTCAATGTAAACTGGGTGCTGACTGTGGCTCAGATCATGAACTCCTTACTGCCAAGTTCAGACTTAAATTGAAGAAAGTAGGGAAAACCACTAGACCATTCAGGTATGACCTAAATCAAATCCTTTATGATTATACAGTGGAAGGGAGAAATAGATTTAAGGGACTAGATCTGATAAATAGAGTGTCTGATGAACTGTGGATGGAGGTTCATGACATTGTGCAGGAGACAGGGATCAAGACCATGCCCATGGAAAAGAAATGCAAAAAAAAAAAAAAAATTTAGAAAGTTGTCTATTTTATCAAATCTGTTGGCATGTTTTGGCATATTGTCAGTTGAGATTTATCCTTTTTCATATTTTATTTTATTTGAGTTCTGTTTCTTTCTTGCTGAACCTGGCCAGAGGTTTGTCAATTTTGCTTACCCTTTCAAAGAGTCAGCTCTTAGTTTTATTGATTTTTGTTTTCTATTGTTTTTTAATTTCTATTTCTTTATTTCCTCCCTGGTCTTTATTAATTTTTGTTTCTTATTTTTTCTTTCTTTTTGAGAAAGGCCTATATTGCTATGAACTTCTAAGCTTTAATTCTAAGAACTTATTTTGATACATCCCATAGATTTTCTATGGTTGTCTGTTCATTGTCATTTGTCTCAAGGTATTTTTAAATTTTTTTGATGTTCTCGTTGGCCCATTGGTCTTTTAGTAGCATTTTGTTTAGGATCTATGTAATTGGGCTTTTTTTTCTCATTTCTTTTCCTGTGATTGATTCTTAGTTTCATGCCACTGTGGCCAGAGAAAATGTTTGAAATAATTTCTATCCTCTTACGTTTTTTGAGGTTAGTTTTGTGCCTTAGTATGGGGTCAATTGGAGAAGGTGATGGGACCCCACTCCAGTACTCTTGCCTGGCAAATCCCATGGATGGAGGAGCCTGGTAGGCTGCAGTCCATGGGGTCGCTAAGGACTGAGTGACTTCACTTTCACTTTTTACTTTCATGCATTGGAGAAGGAAATGGCAACCCACTCCAGTATTCTTGCCTGGAAAATCCCAGGGACGGGGGAGCCTGGTGGGCTGCCATCTATGCTGTTGCACAGAGTTGGATACGACTGAAGCGACTTAGCAGCAGCAGCAGCAGCAGCAGCATGGGGTCAATGGCACCCCACTCCAGCACTCTTGCTGGGAATAATCCCATGGAAGGAGGAGCCTGGTAGGCTGAAGTTCATGGGGTCACGAAGAGTCGGACACGACTGAGCGACTTCACTTTCACTTGTCACTTTCATGCATTGGAGATGGAAATGGCAACCCACTTGGATGTTCTTGCCTGGAGAATCCCAGGGACAGGGGAGCCTTGTGGGCTGCCGTCTATGGGGTCACAAGAGTCAGACACGACTGAAGTGACTTAGCAGCAGCAGCATGGGGTCAATCCTAGGGAATATTTCATGTATACTTGAAAGAATGTGTATTATAGGGTTTTTTGCGGGGAGAGGGTATAATATCCTGAAAATGTCAAGTAAATCAAACTGTTCTATTATATCATCTAGGATCTGTATTGCCATATTGATTTTCTCTCTAGAAGATCTATCCAGTGGTGTGTTAAAGTCTCCTGCTATGTTCTCATCACTTTCTCCCTTTATGTATTTAATATTTATTTTATAAATTTGCATTCTCCCATATTAGGTACATATATGTTAATGCCAAAGAAACTTTAAAAAAAATGTATTTTCTACTTGGTATACCTTTCACAATGTCCAGTGATCATAGCTTCCGCTTCACCAGGCAAATCATGAAAGCTTTAGCAAAAATCTTGCAAACTTCTTAAATTATAACTGTTCCTTTCACCTTCAATCATCAGACAAGGCCAATGGAACTAATAGAAAAACTGCACTCAAGCACAAGAATTAATTACATGAGATTGAATGAACTGATAAATATGGTTATACTTTTTTATGATTTGGTCTAAAATATTACTGATTTTTAATCATTTGTTTCCTAGATACAAGGAAAATTTTTTGTAAAACTTAAAACAGTTTAGTAAATTGAAACCTTCTAAGCAGAATTG
Source organism: Madoqua kirkii (assembly GCA_006408675.1). Taxonomy (NCBI): domain Eukaryota; kingdom Metazoa; phylum Chordata; class Mammalia; order Artiodactyla; family Bovidae; genus Madoqua; species Madoqua kirkii. The sequence continues at coordinate 28,291 of SJYC01103097.1, forward strand.
AAACATTTTTCTTTTTCTCCCTGATTTCTCTAGAATTCAGAACTCTCAAATTAAGCTCTTTTCCTGAAGCTAAATGACTTGATATAAACCTCAGAGAACTTGCCACAGCTCATATTTAAACAGTCCTCATGAGCCACTTCAGAAAGTTTACCTGAATACCTGATGACATCATTAGAGGCATCTCAAACTGCAAAGGAAGCTTTCACTCTGACATCTAGAAATCTTAACTGACTGTCTCTTGGACCCAGAAACTGGTTTATAAGTTGCTCCAATTATGAACCGTTGTTTTTCTAATATTTCCATGAAAGTGTCTCTTATTAAATACCTGATTGTTTGCACCAGGGGCCTAGTTTTGGGAGCCCAGTATATTCATCACCTCCTACAGTGAGATGTAGGCCTTAGTTGTTCAGTCATGTCAGATGGTTTTACAACTCTTTGGACTACCAGCCTCCTCTGTCAGTGAGATTTTCCAGGCAAGAATACTGCAGCGTGGGAGTGTGTTGTCATTTCCTCCTCTAGAAAATGAGATGTAACTATTTAACTAAACTGACCAGTTCTCAGAACTAAAAACTGGTTCAGACAAATGGAGGGCTCTTCTAAAGCATTGTTTCTTCACAGTTACCAGCTCAGCTTTTAATATGTGAAACTTTTAGAAATGTTTTAGAAGATGGTGCTATTGTGGACCTAAGCGAAAGTGAAAGTTGCTCAGTTCAGTTCAGTTGCTCAGTCGTGTCCGACTCTGTGACCCCATGAACTGCAGCACACCAGGCCTCCCTGTCCAATATTAAACTCCCAAGTCATCTAGGTATACAAATAAATGAAGGCTGGAATTCTAAGCATTATTAGAATTTGGGGATTGATACTCACATACTTGAGTAGATAAGCGACAAGAAATGAGAATGTAGATAAGTGTATTTAAATGGCAGACTATGAAATAAATATGGAATGGTGCATTTTAGCTTGATATGACAAATTGCTAGATTATGGTTTCAGAGGTGTGACAATGATAATTAAAAAGTACGAATACATTTGGAATCTGGAAAGCACTTTTCTGAAACTACTCATTGAAGCATTAACTGTTGTGTTTAGGCGAAGAGGAAGAAAACAAACTACCTCGAAGAGAGAGCATGAGGCCAAAGAGGAAACGAACCAGAGATGTTATCAGTGAAGATGATCCAGAACCTGAACCAGAGGATGAAGAAACAAGGAAGGCCAGAGAGAAAGAGAGAAGGAGGAGGTTAAAGAGAGGAGCGTAAGTTAGTTTTGTTCTATAATTGACATTATTTTTCATTCAAAAGTGCCTGATGCTGAAAGATCACTCTTTAGGCACTCCCTAGCCTTAAAATTGGTAATTAAAACTACTTTCAGAAAAACAAGGTTAGTCTGATGCCACCATTTTATTCCACTTAGTTAAATGTATTTTAATATTAAAATAGAATTTTAAAATAAATATATATTGAGAATGAACTTACAAGAGATTTCCTTATGAGAGATCTAAATTGGCATGGGTCATTAACATATTATAGTTAATTTAAATATTTTAAATTTTTTCTGTTAGTTAAATGCATCGTTAATGAAGTTAAATGAAAAACTTTTAAACATGATCCCAAATCATGTATCTTACAGAGCAGTAGTTGAAAAACTACGGTTAATTTCAACCTAAGAGCCAAGAATTGTTCTTATCATTTTAATAAAACTGCAATAAAAAAAAAAGAGAAATATGGGACAGACCTGTATGTAGCTCCCAAAGTCTAAAGATTAACTATTTGTCTCTACAGAGGATTGGATTGTCCTTCCCTTTTTAACATAACTCTGTGTCTTTCACTTCTAGCCTGCCAATGATTTTCTGATTACTGCCTTTGTCTAGAATAATATATTAAATGCTGTTTAGGGAAAAAAATTAAGGAAAATAATTCTCTGGTATTTGCTGCCTGGAAAATTGCAGATGGCATGCAGGTGGAAAAACTGTATATGTGAAACACATTTACTAATAGGAAATCTAGGCCACTTGGAAAGGATTCAAGAGAATAACTCCTCTACCACCCCTAGGTGGGGCATGAGAATCACCATGAGGTGATACGATTTCACCTCTGAAACAGTCCTAGAACTTCAAATGGTAAGCAACTTTCCAAGATTTCCTCCCAAGAGGACACCTTGTGGTATTCTATAACTTAACTAGCTATTATTTGTGAATATTTTGTCAATAGAGAAGTTTAGCATTAGTTGACAATGGTTCCTTTTAAAATAAGAGTAACCCCACCCATTTCTTCATTGTATTTTTGTTGACTTAAGGTTTTAAATCTCTCTCTTCTTTCTCCTCTTCCTTTTCCTTCTTCTCCCCAATCTCCTCTTCTTTCTTCTATCCTTGAATACTAAGATATCACCTGCTTTCTGTTTTACTCTGTTATTTTTATGTCAATCTTCAAGTATTTTTATGTTTTGTTTTTTTCAAAAACAAAACACCCTTTTAAGTTTCCTGTCTTATTGTGATTGTTATTTTGATTATTAGGTAGTAATATTTCCTACTAGCAAAGCTGATGCTTTCTGACAGTGGTATTTCATTGAGGAAACATCACCAATAGATGTATGAATAATATGGATTGTGTTCCAGAATTTGCCTTTTCCTCTCCACCTGTGCTTCAGAGATGTCACTTTTAAAATATGACTCAGATGGGAATTCCTTTGCTTTCTTGGTCTCCTCAAGGCCCTCCTATCAAGGCTCAACCTCTAGCAATAGGATCATGTGAATCAGCTGGGTCTTGGCCCCTGTTACCTGGGGAATCTCGTCCCTGTGACAGTCTGTCCTTAGCTGGTCCCACTCTCATCCTGATTCTGAGATGCCAGAAGCACTCATCTCCCATCCTCCCCTCTCCTCTGCAGAACCAGTCTTGACTAAACTGAATTTTATCTCCATAGGTTTTGCAAATTATATTATTAGTGCCATAATTTTTACAATTATTTTAAATAATATAAATTACTTATGATGATTGACAGTTCTGATCACTATTTCAGGGTCCATATTCTATTGTTCACTTTGAAGATAAGCCCTTCTGTTTTTAAGAAAACGTATTAGCAAATATGTTTTGAGAAAGATTAGTAGGCAAATCATGGCACATTTATTTAGGTTAATTAATTCATGATCTTTTATTTAAATGTTCACGTGAAACACCTTAGGGAATTTTTCTTGCACTGAAAAAACATTTGAAAACAACTAAATCCAAGGTTGTAATGTTAACTGTCTTTGGAGATGGTTAACAAAAGCTGCGTTGTTTGGCACTTTGAAGTATTTCTAATAATATTATATGCTTTTCTTGACCTAGTTTTAAGTGAATAAGTAATACGTTTATAGCAGTGAGAAATTCAGCACATTATGCCTCCTTTTTCCTAACAACTGTTGTTTAAGTAAATCAAAACTAAGATAGAAAGCCATTCTTACACAAATTAGCCCTACATTTTAGAAGCAAAGCATGCCTGTGCTACGTTCTTTTCACATGATTAGCACTTTCTTTGAGTGGTTCCTGGAAAAGCTGTTTCCCTGTAATGCAATGTTTAATTATGCATTATTATATTTAAATTATGCAAAAAATGTAATATCTTAATTACCTGCATATTTGAAGCTAATTTAGCTGAGAACAACTATACATTGTAGCACAGCATGATCTTCCTGGAGCAATTGACAATTAACAACACAAAGATTAAAAATATACCAGTCTGAGATCATTTAGTGTAGGAATAAATATCTTTCCATAACTTGGAAGACATTGTTATATTTTATTTTAGTGTACTTGTTGGTAATCTTGTCATCCAGAAAAATTCTGTACATAAACATTTACTTAATGAATATTTATTCAGCTCCAATTCTGTCAAAGATAATTTGCTAATTTCTTTGGAAGATATGGATATGAATCTGAAATTGCCTCCGTTCTCTACAAATTAATAACATAGTAAGGGAGAGGCCACTTAGACACAATTATTATGAATAAGACTGTATAAATGTGCCAGAGAAGTAAAAAGTGATTTAGAGTCTTAAAGAAAACTAACTCATAAGGACAATCAGAAAAGGGTATTGAAGACATTTCATATGATTTTTGAAGGAGTCATAGAATCTGAATATGTTAAACATATAAAGTACTAGGTTTAAGACAGCAGAAAACTACCTAATTAGTATTAGGAATGTAGAGAAATGTAGAGAAATAAGCTTTAATTACATAGTAAATCCAAACATGAAATAGATCATTCTTTCATTCTGTGTAAGTATTTTGTTATCCTTGTACAGCACCACAGGATTTTACATGTGTGTGTATACCTAATCACTCAGTCGTGTCCGACTCAGCAACCATATGGATGATAGCCTGCCAGGCTCCTCAGTCCATGGGGATTCTCCAGGCAAGAATACTGGAGTGGGTTACCATGCCCTCCTCCTGGGGATCTTCCCAAGTCAGGGATCGAACCTAGGTCTCCTGCATTGCAAGAGGATTCTTTACCATCTGAGCTACCAGGGAAGGATTTTCTATAATAAACATAAAATGTTTAACATAGAAACAACTTAATGACATTCAGAGTTGTATCTTAGTATGAGTGTACTTCCATAGTTCACTTAAACCAGGATTACTATTCTAAGAAAAATATCTTATGGTTAAAAAATAAAACCAACCAAACTATCAAATGACAGATATTATTTTACAGGGTTAATTAAATTTCTGTTCAGTAACCATGACCTGATTAAAAACTCTGGTGGTGGTTTAGTTGCTAAGTTGTGTCCAACTCTTTGTGATCCCATGAACTGCAGCACGCCAGGCCTCCTTGTCCATCACCAACACCCGGAGTTCACTCAAACTCATGTCCATCGAGTTGGTGATGCCATCCAACCATCTCATCCTCAGTTGTCCCCTTCTTCTCCCGCCGCCAATCCTTCCCAGCATCAGGGTCTTTTCCAATGAGTCAACTCTTCGCATGAGGTGGCCAAAGTATTGGAGTTTCAGCTTTAGGATCATTCTTTCCAAAGAACACCCAGGACTGATCTCCTTCAGAATGGACTGGTTGGATCTCCTTGCAGTCCAAGGGACTCTCAAGAGTCTTCTTCAACACCACAGCTCAAAAGCATCAATTCTTCGGCACTCAGCTTTCTTCACAGTCCAACTCTCAAATCCATACATGAGAACTGGAAAAACCATAACCTTGACTACATGGAGATTTGTTGGCAAAGTAATGTCTCTGCTTTTGAATATGCTATCTAGGTTGGTCGTAACTTTCACGGAGTAAGCGTCTTGTAATTTTATGTCTGCAATCACCATCTGCAGTGATTTTGGAGCCCCCCAAAATAAAGTCTGACACTGTTTCCACTGTTTCCCCATCTATTACCCGTGAAGTGATGAGACCAGATGCCATGATCTTCGTTTTCTGAATGTTGAGCTTTAAGCCAAATTTTTCACTCTCCTTTTTCACTTTCATCAAGAGGCTTTTTAGTTCCTCTTCACTTTCTGCCATAAGGGTGGTGTCATCTCAATATCTGAAGTTTTTGATATTTCTCCCAGTATGAACTGATTTAGTAGGTATAAATAATCACTAGGCTAATAATAAATAGGTTACTGAAAAGGTGAAAAGAAAACACTAAGTATCATGGTAATAGCAACTATAGGAAGCAAATAACACACCGTGGGCTGGAGGAACAATGGAAATAGGTTGAAATTAAAACCTAAAAGCATAGAGGAGAGACCCGGGGAGCTGAAGCTACTGCAGAGGGGATGATGCTCAAGTGGTGCTGGTATCTACAGCGCGAGTGATGAAGCTGGTTCTGCTGATGTTGGAAAAACTGGCAAACTAGTCTCATCTGCAGCTATGGGAAAGCCCTGCAGCTCTTGGGGTGAAAAAGAATTGCTGAAGAGTAAGCATCCCACAAGATGCAAATGGGAAGCCAAAGGAAAAAACCAAGTCTCTCCTTAGTATACTCTATTGGTAGCCGATTATGACAGAAGAATATTGAGCCAACTGACAAACTAGAAATGTGTCCTACAGCATCACAGCCACAGCATCACAATATTAAGTCCAAAAGGGTAAATTTGAAGTTAAGTGACCATGTTGTTGTTGTTCAGTCACTAAGTTATGTCTGACTCTTTGAGACCCCATGGACTGCGGCACACCAGGCTTCCCTGTCCATCACCAACTCCCAGAGTTTGCTTAAATTCGTTTCTGTTGTTATCAGTGATGCTATCTAACAATCTCATACCTTGTCACCCTCTTCTCCTTTTGCCTTCAGTCTTTCCCAGCATCAGGGTGTTTTCCAATGAGTTTGGCTCTTCATGTCAGGTGGCCAAAGTATTGCAGCCTCAGCTTCAGCATTAGTCCTTCCGGTGGATATTCAGGGTTGATTTCCTTTAGGATTGACTGGTTTGATCTCTTTGCAAGAATAACTCATAACTGAAACAATCTCTTACCAAAAACATTGTTCTCTACAACAGGGCATTACATTCTTCAATTTATAAACCTTGCTCATGTTTAGATTTTGTTTTCTTTGAGTTTTGGACCCTTTGATATTTCTTGAATACTAGGAATACAGAAGAGAAAAGATCCTTCTCATTTGCTCAGTGAGAAACTAAATTCCTTTGAAGGCCTCTTCAAAGGATTGACTTCTATCAAGTACACTTTGAGTTCAGTTTTATCAATTGAAGTTTTGAGCTTAATTAACAGATTAAGTTACCTTAGAGGAATAGATTCTTTTTATTTTTCCCTATTTTAGTTTTTCTCTTTCTCTTGAGACAGGGCTAACAAATTTTTTAAGGACACTTCAAAGACACGTTCACCTCTAATTTACTATCCTTGTTGAAAAATAAAGTTTTTAAATGAAATGTAGAATTGAGGAAGGAAGGTGTACAGGGAAATAAAGAAGAGAAGAAAATATATTAATAGCTTTTTATTTCCATGGATTTTCTGAGAATTTGAGACTATGGACATAAAATGGTTTCAGGACTTCAGAAAATAAATACTATTTTTAAAGTTACAATAATTCCAGAAATTCTGCATCAGTGTTCAGCTGTAAGCGCTAAGGCTTATGGGTCTCAGCATTCACTGTGTACAACCACGTTGTTCTGCATTAATCAGCTGAGTATCTGATAGCATTTAAGTTTAGAAGTCAAGCAAATCTTAACTTTACTAAAGAAGGTTTTTTTTTTCTTCTTCTTTTTTTTTTTAAGGGAAGAAGAAGAAGAAATAGATGCAGAGGAATTGGAAAGACTGAAGGCAGAGTTAGATGAGAAAAGACAAACAATCGCTACTGTCAAATGCAAGCCTTGGAAAATGGAGAAGAAAATTGAAGTTCTCAAGTATGATGCCACTTTTCATAATTAGAAACACTTTCCTTGCTATTGATTTCCAAAATTCTCTATTTCCTATAATTATAGATAATACTATATGTAGTACATCATTTATATAAAGCCCTCATTATATATAATGTTCATGGCCATTTATATATAATTAATGTATTAAATGTTAACATGTCATATATGTACATATACACACTCACACATATACATATATATATCACTAGAGAGGCTGGGATAATGATTATAAAAGAAAACAGCCATAATTAAATTCATTTTTTGGAATCTTACAATCTCTGATCACCTTTAATCATTTGCTCCTTGAACTGAGAATTTCCTTAGTTTAATACATTCATTACTATCTCTCTGAAAAAGATACTATATTTGAATTTTATAAGTTTGTTGGATTGCACACTTTAGTTTCTCTGCAGGGTTCTAGCCTCAAATGATATATTCATGTGACAGCTCTTATTAAAGCACAGGGAGGATACTAAGCCAACTGAACAGTAAATGGGATTCCAATTAAGGGTTATGCTGATAGCTATTCCCTGGTAACATGTCAGCAACCCAGTTTCACTCTCATGTTGAGTGTTGATGCACTCAGAGACACATAGATTTATAAACTCCTGATAAAAAAAGTCAAATGATTATCCCTTTCCTGGGAATGCAAGCAGATTTGCCTCCGAGGATCACACTTTATTTCCTTGCCATAGTGGTTGGGGAAGCAGGGCATGAATAAAAAGGACGTGTCTGTGATAACAACAATGTTTGCATCTCACAGATGTGCTACTGATTGCATTTTCCCCACAGAATCATTTTTATCAACGGTGGTAAATTTCCAGAGCTATCCCTCCACAAGCCTATTTAACTAATAACATTAAATGTTTAGTGTATACATAATAATGTTAAAATTAAGGGAAAATGTTTCTATCTCTGGTGATGACAAAAGAACTGCAGCAGCTATCGGGGTAATTCACTACTAATCTTTGTTCTGCAAGAGGTTGTGCATTATTTAAGGAAATAGCTTAAACTTCTGGGATCTCAGTCACCCTGTATCCAAAGTAAAACAAGATATTCCAGCTTTACCCTATGATTTGGAACCTAGGTATCATTTCTAACAGTATTGTTTTGTGGAATAAAGTTTTCCAAGTTCCAAAGAGTGGTCTTCCCAGAAAACTTCTGGAACACCGCACAGCTGTAGGCTGGGAACTCCCTATGTTTGTGCACGCACACTAGTCATAAATGAGGTCAAAGACAAGTAGCATTTCTGGTTCCAGGAAGCTATTAATGTATATGCATGTACATGTCTGTGTGTGCGTGTATGTGTGTCTGTTAAAATAGTTTCCATTCAATGAAGTGATAGTGATGCTAAATAATAGGTTTAAAAAATATCCTTACTTAGCAAAAGTTTAGCAACCTTATGTTGGTTTCCAAAATGTGTTTTACAATATTGCTGACCATGAAATCCCCAAACTTGAAACCACAGGTAACTGTATGTTTAAAGTTGTAAAATTATATAGTAATATTTTGAACTTTCAAAGCATGATGTGAAATTGAGTAAAAATGCCAGGAAATATATCCTCCCTTTCCATCTGCATGGAGGTGTAGAAATAGCCCTTGCTCTTCCTTGTCTGCATTTTCCATACAGAGCAGTGGAGAAGGGATGGGCGTCAGGCTTGAGTTTGAATCTCAGATCTTCCATTTAAAAGGTGTGCAAATTTGAATGAACTGTGTAGTCCTTGGGTTTCATATGAAATTTTACTACTTTACAGGGCTACTGGACTCATAAAGTGGGTTATCTCATATGAAATACTAATCAGGGTGCCAGAATATTGCACAAAGCTGGGAAATACAACTTGTAATTATCATTTTATCTCAGGACAGACTCAGTGTTGCCTGATATCCTGCAGTATAACAGGAGAGATGGGGAGGGTATAGGGCTTATCAGGACTGGGTGGGAGCAGACTTAGCCATAGGCAACCCCAGCAGCCTTGGGGGACGCTGGCACATCGGTATAGCAGTCTGGACAGTCTGGCAGGATGGACAACTGATTTTGATGCTCCAAGAAAGAAAAGAGGATATCTTTGCAGTTCAGCAGAATCTATGGTCAGCCACTTTAAGATTTTTCAAAACGTACCCACAAGGTCATCTTGTAGCAGATTACAGATCCTGGGGCCTTAGGCTGGAGTCCTGGGATTTAGCCATTTTTAGACACAGGGAGAGATAAAGATTGGGATGGAATGAAGGGCAACACAGGTCAGGTCCTATTACTAGAGCAGAGGTCAAAAATGGGGAGTCTGCAGCTGAATCTAGATTATAAATGATTTTTATTTGGCCCACATGCTTTTTGTTTCTTTTTTCATTATTATTTTAAAAATTATGATTAAATATATGTACCATAAAATTTAACATTTTAATCATTTAATAAAAATAATAATTTTTTCTTTGATCTTAAATTTAAAAAGTAGAAGATTTCACATTTTAAAATTCAGATATTCATCTTCTCTTGGACAAGAAGAAAGTGTGGTCCACATTCCTACATGAAAATAATAACTAGGACTAAGCAATTGCTGTCCTCTACTAATAGCATATTCACTCTTCAGTGTGTACAGTTCTTAGACAATCCACATCACTTATTCATATTCCTTGGCTGGACCTTATAAGCATTCATTTGTTGCCTCCTACACCATGCATCTGGGGAGCAAGTTAGGCGTGCTGCTGAGACAGTGATTCAGAAAGTTGGGGTGAAAGCCAGCTTGCAGAATGGAAGCACAGATTTAGGCCCAGAGAAGAAACAACTGTGGCTTCTTACCTGTCAGCAATGCCCATTATGTTGTGATGATTCTCCATAGCTAGAAATGGCTTCTGCTTTGTGGCTTTGCAGTATTCTGCCCAGCTGGTACCACTGGCCACGGTCAGCCTGATTCTCTTGGTTTCAGGCTCTGTAATAAAATTGTTGATACTACAGTGCCTGACCTATTTCCCTTTGCAAGTTTCAAAATGCTGTATTGAGTTTCTCCCCAAAGGGTCCCAGTTACATACTGGAACCAATACTTCATAGTATTTACATGCAGGTCAAGTTTTCCCTGGGGCTTCCCTGATGGCTCAGAGGTAAAGAATCCGCTTGAGGTGCAGAAGACGCTGGACATGACTTAGTGACTAAACAAGAACAGTAAAGTTTTTCCTACCCCAGTGGTATTAAAACCTGGGAGCCGGCATCTTTCCTGCTGCCGTTTATTCCTTTCAGAGACTTCAAACTCTGACAGAGTGTGTCAGTGGATTATGTTATTCCCAGAAGTAGCCTCTAGCCATCACTTCTGGCTAAGCTGATGGAATCCAAGACACTAGGCTCAATATAACTGGAACAGATATTTTCCTCATGGGTCTGGATCTGTATCTGGGTTCCAAGTCTTCCCATCTGGCTCTGGACTCTGAAAAAACTTGTGAAACTTCTAAAACATATTTTTACAGAGGGTCAGGGTTTTAAGATATGTTTTAGAGTAAAGCCTTAGAAATGGAGGCTTATGGTTCTGAGGATATATATTGTGGGAGACCCAGGCATAGTTCTCATAAGCCATAATTCATCTTGGGACTCTCAAAAATTTTTGGAGATGGTCTTGTTCATCTCCAAACTCTCATGGTTATCATTGTCAATAACTAATGATTTCTGAATCAAAGAGCTGGGATTCAGATTTTGAATTCAGATTGTGGAGCTCACTGACTTTTTAAATCAAAAACTTTAAAATTTTGTCATTATAATTGCTGGGGACATTGAAAGCTTTGAACATAGAGATGACATGTTCAAAGTGGTATTTCAAAAGAAACTTAAAATGCAAAGTTATTTCTATTGGACAGATGAGAAGACTTTACAGAGGTAAGGTAGCCTCACACAGCTAACAACTATTAAGGTGAATATTCAAATCCAGTTTTCTTCATCTGCAAAACCTCATAATTTTCCTACTGTCATACTATTTCTCATTAGAACCACGTTTTCCAGCAAAATAAACAGTCTTCCCTAGATTCTCTGGTGGACTTTCTCACTTTGCTTCAGTCTCTTCTCCATTTGTCTGCAGCCTATACTTCTTCTAACTGAGTTCTATCCCCTTCATGAGTTATTGTCTCCCTATGGTCTTTTCTCTGCCAAATCCTACAGAAAGAGAACTCAGATAGTCTCTCTGTTATTCATTTGGTCTGTTGTTGTGCTGCATTATATCACATTTTAAAATTGTATATAAATCTCTTTTCCTTTAGAATAGATTTTGAACTCCTAAGAATATGACAGGGGTCTGACAGCTCTTTATTTCTTCAGGGTCTAGCCTTTTGTTCTGTACATCATAAGCATTCAGTTACTGTTTCCTGAGTATCACTGTTCATGGTGATTTCTTTTGTTGTTGGACACTCATTCCCAAACCAAGAGAATCATTAACATTAAAGGCCTAGATAAACGTGTGAGTAAAAGGCAGGAATGTGCTGAAACTTTGATTCATAGTGCTTGCCAATTTCCATGGTGTAAATATTCCCATTATGATTAATTTCAAGCTACTAACAGTTTAAGAACCAGCTCACAAAAGTCCTGAAAATTTAAGTCAGTGGCTGAGTCAGCTGCAGCACCTCAATGCGGGGGTGATCTAGTGATGCCCTATGATTATGCTTATATTAGAGAGATCTTAATCTGGAGCAGTTAAGAGCAGAAGCTAAAGAGTAGAATCTATTTATTACGATGTAACATATTTCCTTTATTCAAATTCTGATCAACAATGAAATGCTTAAATTAGGACTACCTGTGAGGAAAAAAGTAATATTAATTCTAAAATTTCTGGACTCTAAAGTTCAAAGTGCTGTCAACTGATAATAAAAAACAAAAAGTCCCCCGTACAACCCCAAAGTTGCAAGTTATGCTTTATTTGGGGACTTTACCAGGTACTATAGCGTGAGAGGAGAGAGCCTCTCAGATAGGTCTGAGGAACTACTCCATAGAGTTTATGGAGGAGCCAGCATATATAGGAGTTTTTGCTGAAAACAAACAAAAAATGTGGTCAAAGATGAGAAGGTCACTGCTAATCACAGAAAAACAGACATCTCACTTTAATGATTTTAGTGCTTTTTTATGTATGGGAAGATGCAAGAGTCCAGGCTCACTGAAATTATTCCTTAGATATGCGTCTTAGCTGTCTAGGGTCAGTATTCAGTTTTTCTCCACCTGCAGTTCCCTAGGTGCGAAGTTAGGAGGTGGCTGCAGTGGCGGAGGGCTTGACAGCAGGCAGCATTCTTTGCTCACTAAAGTGACAGCAGCTTGCTTGTTTGGTTGGTTTTGGCCACAGTGCATTAGTAACCTCTTATCCTAGTTAGTTTATCTTATCATCATGCTCAATTTCTTTCTTTAACATGTCTAGAGATTTTCAGTCTTTCTTTCTTCTTTCCTCCTATTCTGTTCTTTTCAAAATTCATCTTAAAGAGGAAAAGTTTTTTCAAGAGTATTCAGTTCATGATTGATTTCAGAAATCGTTTACCTTAGAGTTCACCTGCCACCACTGTCTGTCTCATCATTTTCATGGTCTTAGAAGGAAGCTTTCCATCTGAAATAAGAACAGGGTCCCCAGCAAGTCTTTCTGTCTTGGGATTTAGACTGTTAACATTTGCTGTTTTATTGTGAGTCCTTAGAAAATTTCTGTGGTTGTTTCAATAATGCTTTTCTAATAATATTTTGGAATTCTCCATTGAAGGATATTGAAAGAAACCAAATGAGAAAGTGACTTTTTTTGCTTGGGACTTGTATGTTCTGGAAACTTTTTCAGTTGTTAAAAAAGTAGGTCTGAATTATTTGAGAGAAACATACTTTTGTCTACCAAGAATTCTCTTTCTTTATTTGTTTCATGACTCACTGAATTTTCTTTTTATCCATATTGTACCATTTTACCATGGTTTCCTGGAGATGTTGTATTCTTCATCTTGGCTTGGCAAGATTTTCAGGTGGCACATGGACTTGTATACATGCTCCTATATCTTTTGGAGAGCTGTGAAGGAATTTATGACTATTCCTTCTCAAAAATCCTGAGCATACAGGCTAGTTAAATCAGCCTGAAATTCTGCCCATATGGCTGGTGGAAGGGTACTAGTCACTGAAAAAATGGGTTAAAAATTCAAGGATGCGTACCAAGATTCTTGGCAATCTTATTTGCTACCTTCCATGAACATCTGCTTATCCAGAATTCAAATAATCCTAGAGTTCAAAGAATAAGGATTTTTAAAATGGCATACTATAAGATAATAATTATAATAAAAATAAATGTTAGCAATAAAGAAGTTCCCAAGTTTTCTTTTAGATAGGTGACATATTGTTATTTTCATCTTCTTAATTGCATTTCATTGTACACTACTTTCTCATGGTATTATCAGTCAGTGTGTTGTATATGGTAAGACACATTGAGTTAGTTTTCCCAGCTTACCAAAGTAACATAGCCTCCCCAAATTTTTGATAAATAGCAGTTTACCTAACTTGCACCCCTTAGAATTTTAGCTGTCAGTGATAGCTAATTTTCACAACTTATTCTTAGGCTATCCATAAACACATGATCTTTGGAAACTGATTAAAGGGAGAAATTCATTGACTATGACTTAAAAGTATTTAGGAATGCTATTAAATATATTTGATGTAATATGTTAACAGTAAAAAGAAAGCAACTATGCACATGAGAAGCACAAAATAAACTTAATATGAGACATGTGTCCTTGTTGTTTTGGGAAAGTATGATACAGATATCAGATAAGATACTAATTATGAAGATAACCCTTAACTTTATCAGGTTTATAAGAAAAGAGAATAACTAAGGCATTTTTGAAAATGTTTTTATCTATATAACCAAGAAATGGCTGGTAGAACACTACTTCAGGGGACTTAAATAAGCTTGTTCCTATAGAACAAAAATGGTTACATTTTGTTAAAATGCATATACTAAAAGTTAAATTAGGAAAGCTGTATATTAGAATATCATAAAAAATAAGATGAGCTGAAGAAAGGGGAATAGTCTTTCATATTCAACATATTATGTCTAAGAGGTCCTGATTTTAGAAAATTTAAAACTAAATATAAATTATTTCTTTCAAACAGTCCTGTTAATTATGCTTTTGTAATATATGTACCTGTATGTGTATGTATATGCTACTGACCATATACATACATATTCACATTCAAATATCTATAAGAGAGACATGATTCTTTGGATGAATTTATTTTTATGTTTTATGCATACTATTATAGTGTTTCTTGGCCAGTGGTTGGTCATATGGGTCAGGAGAGCTTAGAAGGAAGGGTATGGAAGGAGACTGTGAAATAGTTAGACTCCAAATCAGCTCAGCAGAAAGATTAATTCACATCGGAATTTACTATGCTCTGTGGATGACTTTGGGTAAGTTGTGTTGACAAATGCTCAGGAGAGACCTAGATCTAAGTGTATCTTGTAGCAAGCAATTTACCAGGTAATCTTCATTATTTGCGATGGTACCCCACTCCAGTACTCTTGACTGGAAAATCCCATGGATGGAAGAGCCTGGACTGAGCAACTTCACTTTCACTTTTCACTTTCATGCATTGGAGAAGGAAATGGCAACCCACTCCAGTGTTCTTGCCTGGAGAATCTCAGAGATGGTGGAGCCTGGTAGGCTGCCGTCTATGGAGTCACACAGAGTTGGACATGACTGAAGCGACTTAGCAGCAGCAGCAGCAGCAGCTTCATTATTTGTAGAGTTCACTGAACTGCCATCATTTAAAGTTTCTTGCCCACTCTTGGATCAAAAGGCAGAACATACTGTTCTAACAGAAAACTAACACTTTCTAGTATTTCTAAACATCAGCACACAAAATTTTGAAAAAAAATATTTCACGATACTTAGAAATGTTGACCAGGGACTAAATATGAACACACAGGTGTTGTGCAGAAATATTTTACCAAAACTTTCAAAACAGAATGGTTCCTCTCATTCTGAGGCAGTGCCCTGTGAATCCGTCTGTTTCACAGTATTCAGAATTCATTAAACATGCTTCATTAGAATGCATATAAACTAACCAAGCGAAATTAGCACAGTCTGTCTACCCATCCCTGAATGTTAGTATATCCAAGAATATGAGATTGTACTTGAGATTCATGGTGGAAATGTCTCCTTTGTTGAGGAAATTTCTGCAAATGTATGCCTGAAATGCCTTTCTCTGCCTACTCAAGTCTATCAGCCCTTGAATGTCCTGTTTAGTTCTTATCTCATCTACATTGTCTTCAACAAGCTCTCAAGCCTCCACTGCCCTCTCTCTTTTCACTTCAAGACTGTCTAGCACTGTTGTATAACAGTTTTATGGGCCTATATCTCGTTTTTTCTTAATGGGGTTTAAGCTTCAGGAAGGAATCTCCATGTTTCTTTAGTTTTTTGAACCACTTAAATTTGCTAAAAACATAAAACACGCTCAATGAATACTTAGAAAAAGTGGCTAAGTAAAAAGGAGAATGAAAAATTATAGAAATAAATTTTCTTGTTGATCAGAATTTCAGATAGGTCCTTCTTATATCTATGTGTAGCAATCTACATTTCCAGTGCTATTTCTACCTAATTGTGAGTATAATTTTCCCACAGTGAAGGTAAGGAGAGGATACGCTGCCATTTTGAAAGTCTTTGGGGTTAGGAATAGTCAAGATAAGATTTAGATTTCACTTTTCTTATTACTCTTAACCTCTTGATTTTAAGATTCATTTGTGTCTTTAAGGACTTGGTCTCCTTAAATCTCATTTCTGCCCCAAAGTCAAAGCAATAGCAATATATTGGGATATACCTAGATGTCTTAGGGATATGGCCCAGAACTCTGCAGCCCATGTAATGCCACCCCTACTTTCAGATTTTAGTGCTGCTAATTGCATGCTCATTGATTCATTAAAACAAGACAAAAACAAAAATAGAACAAAAAATCCTTGATATAGAGTTTAATAAGATCTGGAGAGATATTTATAAAGTTACTGTTATAGACTGTTTTAGATGGAGAAAGAATTCTTTTTAGCAACTTATTTGCACATCATCTCTGCTGACAATTTACAAATCTTAGAATTTTTTGGTGTCCTCATAGAGCAGAAAACTAGTTTATGTTGTGACCAATATCTAAAACTCAGCACAAACTTTTAGCTCCTGGGAAAATCCGTATTGTCTTTTTCTCCTCTCTCTACTATTATAATAAAAAGGAATACTGTTAAACATAAATTGATTTTTAAATTAATCAGGTAGAACAGAATTAGGAAAACATTTAATCAGCAAGTAGAAAGAGGATCTAATGTTCTTTCTTTCTTTATTAAACTACTGAAGCCCAGCTATGTTGTTTCTCCCTTGATTCATCTAAAATTACTCTGAGATGCCTGACTGACCTCTAGGGTACAACTAAATTATGTTTGGGTTTTTAATTGACATTTAAGCCAACCATGAAAATTAACATTGTTTTATACTTCCAGGGAACAAGGAAATTATCTTAGTTCTGAAGAATTTCTATGGGTAATAACTTTGAACTTAATACAGATTTGACCTACCCAAGCTTTGCTTTAGTTTTTTACCAATACCAGCAGCTGGCTTTGACATATCTTCATGAATGTCATCAGAGCTGGTGAAAACAGATCACTGTAGTGTTTATTGCTGATGAAATGTTTAGCGGTCTTAATGATCTCTCTTTCTCTCTCTCTCTAATAATATATAAAAATCTGTGAAATCTGTGAAGTGATGCTATTAAAAGGAGGCAGACCAAAATAAGCCACACATATAGGCTAAGAGGTTATATGAATATCCAGCCAACATTTTTGGTGTTCTTTGTTGCTTGTCAGATTGTTTCAGAAATTTTTAGTCAGTTGTCCTGTAGGGATACAAGATAGAGTGAACTAGTTATTTTTCAAGATGAAGTTACTCACCAAAATAAATTTATCATGTTTCAAAATATGTAGAGTGTTGTCAATGCCAGGGTTCACCAAAATAATCATATTTGATATAGTAACATTTTAGTCCAACCCTCCAGCAACTTTTTGGCCACATAAAAATCTCTTAAATTTACTAGTCTCAACAAATAAAATTTAGTTTAGTTCTGAATTTGATCTTCAACTTGTTTACATTGGACTCATTTAGGGACCTTGAAAAGTATTGATGCCTATGTCCCATCTTTAGAGATTGTGACTTAAGTGGACTGGAGATGGAGACACTTGGCCTTTGGAATTTTTAAAAGATCCCAAAGGTATCCCACAGCAGACTATTACCTAGTCTTGGAGGTGTTCATTCATTCAAATAGCATTTGTTGAAACTTACTTCTATGCCAGGTACTATATTAAATATTGGGAAATGAGAAATTGAGACAATGGACCTAGATTTCAGGAAATCCCAGTGCAGAGGTGAAAATGGACCATGGGTTAACTTTAATACGTGATGTAATTACTACATAAATGGCAGAGGTTAAATCACCCTGACATGGAGGTAAGTGTTAGAAAGGAAAACCAAGAAAGAGGTTATGGAGGAGCTGTAGAATGGACCTGGCTGTTGAACTGAAAATGAAAAGGAAGAAATCATGTGGCAAAGAGGGGAAGGGCATTCCAGAAAGAGGAAGCAGTTTGTATAAAGGCGTTGGAAAACAAGTTATTAATACGTCCAGCCTCTCTTGGTTTTTCTCTAATTCATCTTGCAAATCATTGTTGCAACATTTTTCAGATAGCACACTGTACTGCACTTACAGGCTCCTGCTAAAAAAATGCTCATGGTCCTTATTAACATGAGAATGAATTCTGCACTGCTTAACCTGGCATTGGGAGTGCCTATTCCTTCTTTAATCACTTGGACTGTTTTCTTCATCAGCCATCTGAAGGCCCCAGATATATTTCCATCTCTTTACCATTGTTCACACCAGTTCCCTGTACTGTAATGTCCTTCCAGCAACCTTGACTATGTATCTGAATCCACCTTTTGTTCAAATTTCCTTCTAACCAGCTTGCTCTTTCATCTGAATTTTTCCAGCCCTTAATTTTACTATTCATTTGGTAGCAATTAGATGATTCCCTGAATGTTTATCTATGTCTTAGCTTTCTTATGAAATTAGAAATGCCTTATAGAAAAGCACAGAACCACATTCTTTTTTTCCCTTCATATGGCACAGTGCCTTGAAACAAACAAACCTGTATTTTATTACCATAAATATTATTTCATTACTATAAACAAAACTGTATGACAATATTATACGTTTAGAAGACAGAGGAACTAATTATTTGCACAGTTGCCCAGTCTTTGGCCGTTGGCACACACAATTTTTACAGAGTTGTAATGATAGTGTCCTGCGTGCTCAGTTACTGAGTCATGTCAGAATCATTCTTTATTCTGGAGTTTTACTCAGTGTACCAAATACATTTCCCCAGAAAAATAATAAATATTTTTGAATACTAATCAAAAGTACCTTATAACCCTGGTATGCCAAGAAACTGTTCTGTTTATGCTGTCTCAACTTTTATATGTCCTTATACCAATCCCATGAGGTAAGTAATAATGTTATTCTTAGGAAACTGGAGATACTGAGCTCAGTTCCTAGCTGTGCTCTGCTACTTACTCTCTGGGTAAATTTGGACACCTCTTTTACTGACCTAATCCTTAGTTTCCTCATCTCTGTAATGAGGATAAAAATAGTTCCCACCTTACAGGATTTGGTAGGGATTAAATGAGATGATGGATGTAAACTTCCTGGCTTATGGCAAACATTTAGTACATAATTGTCATTGCTGTGACTTTCCCTGGTCATATTTTATAGGCGAGAAAGCTTGGGATCAACAACAGCTCCCCAAAAGCACATGGAGCGACTGAACTGAACTGAATTGAATATTAATATATGACAGAGCCAGGATTCAAATCTGTGTCTCAGTTATAAGATACAGATCACAAAATTGAATAGAAATGTGGTCCTAGTCAACGGACTGTGTGTGTTAGTTGCTTAATCGTGTCCAACTGTTTGTGACCCCATGGACAGTAGCCTATATAATTTTCTGGGTGAGAATACTGGAGTCGGTAGCCATTCCCTTCTCCAGGGAATCTTCCTGACCCAGGAATCAGACCAAGGTCTCCTGCACTGCAGGCATATTCTTCACTGCCTGAGCCACAGAGAAGCTCTTTTTGTCTCCTATCACAGACTCCCCAGCTGTCCAAGCATCCTGTACTCTCTGCAACAGCACAGAATGGCAGGAGCAGGACTTGGGCTGGCACCTGCTCCTCCCAGGAGCGCTGCATCTGGGGCTTCTGAAACCGGACACCTGGGCCCCCTCATCAGGTCTCAGATGTAAGGCTGAATTCTCTCCTGCTCTTTTGGTAATAAGATGAGTTCCCACTATACTCACATCTCACCAGGGTCACAGTCTAAGGCGAAATGGACTGGCTTTCCGTAACTGCCTGGAAGTATCTAGTCCTCAACTTTTTTTTTTTTACTTATTTGGAGAGTTAGCACAAAACTGGTCAGTTCTATTGCTGTTAATAATAGTTACTGTTTATGGTGATCTTCCTATTTGCCATGGACACATTACATACATCATTACAAAACACATCACAGACATTCTTTCCTATAAAGCATAAACAACCCTTGGGATAGCTACTACTATCTCTATTTTAAAGATGAAGCAGCTGAACATCTTACCCATTATGACTACGGTCACCAATATCCTTGTTTTAAAAGCACATGTTTTTATCATCAGTTCCAGTATTAGGATGATTTAAAGTAATTCTGTCAGTCTAATTATGGAGTTTATTAGACTGTATGTTTCTGTACATTAGACTATCTTCTTATCTCCTCAATTTTCTTTCAATTACTCAGTAATATTTTAGGAAAAGTTAGAGCTCTAAGCTTTAGTCAATTTAAATTGGTCAGTTTTTTTCTCTTTTTAATGATGGTGCTTATTAGAAAAAGACTTTTCATTCTTCTGGTTGCTTTATTGGGAAGTGGTGTTCATGAGCACAAGTTTTGATGACAGTTGGCTTAAAGACCAGTTTTGAAATGTCTTTCATTTACTTGAGCAATAAATGGGTTGCTCAATGATACCATCAAACTGGAAACAAGAGGAAAGAAAAGTCAACTTAACCTAACCCAAATGAGGAGCATGTTTCCTGGGATGAGAATGTGTCAAAGGCAGCATAGCATGTCCTAACTCCCTTGTGGAATCAGGGTTGTATCACGTGTTAAGGGTAAATTATCTATTTTGTAAGTTAGGCCAAAGTGTGCTCCTTCAACTAACTGTGAAAGCATTCTTGAATGCCCGTGAAACCTTATTATTCTAATTACCAACAAAAAGGGTTGATAAATGAATGATGAAGCCAGGTATTATTGTCATTAAATAGACCTTGCTTAATTATTTATCCCTGGGTCTGGGGTTACAGCTCAGAGAGCTGTGCATATTGTACCAGGGGTTTGAGCTCTGAGACGTGGAGACTGGATTACAGACCTGGCAGACAGCTTTTGTTGAATGCAGTTCAGGGAGATGACACACATTTTTCAGTCAGATATTTGGTTGGTTTGAGGCTAGTAGGTACTTAGAATTTATCCACAAAAGCCTATTTCATATTAGCCATAAAAAATGCCTAGAAAAATCCCTTTAAATTATTTAGAACAATACAAATGGGTAGGAAAATAGATTCATTACAAGAAAAATATAAAAAACTTTTTTTTTTGCCTTTTGGTTTTCAAAGTCTCTGCTGTTCATTTTCTTGCATTCTGACATGTGTTATGGCTACTTTAGTGTGATAAGTATCACTCAGTGTTTATCTCCATATTGATATTTTCTTTTTATATCTTGTTTCTAACAGCACAGTTAGAAGGTACTGTCTTCTGGTTAAGAAATCTTTATCAGGAAGGATGAGATTGAGTGATGCTAGTTTCTTCCATCCTAAAATCATGCCAGCTAATTGTAAAGGTCAGCCCTGAAAATAGTGTAAAGGTTTGTTTTTTCTCTGAGCTCTTCCACCTTGATTTCCCCTCTTCTATGCTTGAAAGGAGCAAGATGGTTATACCCCTCTGTTCTTGCTTAACAGTTCTTCTCTGCCCACTACCCCTGGTAGTTATTTGGCCCTGGTGGGCAGTGGGGAGCAGGAGGAGCTAGAATGGTTGGCCAAGGAGCCCTTAGGTATGAAACTATGAAACCTGGAGAAGACCTCTTGGAGAATAGAGGAGTGGGTAGGGCATTGTCCTGTGCTTAGTCATTCAGTCGTGACTGACTTTTTGGAACCCCATAGACTGTGGCCCACCAGGCTCCCCTGTCCATGGGGAATCTCCAGGCGAGAATACTGGAGTGGGTTGTCAAGCCCCTCTCCAGGGGAAGTTCCCAACCCAGGAAAAGAATCAGGGTCTCCTGCATTGCAGGTGAATTCTTTATCAGCTGAGCTACTGGGACAAAAAATTCATACTTGAAATTATATTGAGTGGAGTGAAGTCCAGACTTTCGTTTGAAAATTCAGGATGTGTATGTATGCTGAGGGTGGGGTAGGGTAGTACTGGAAGACAAATATGAAGCTGTGCCTAGCACCAGGGAGAGAATTTGGCAATTTAAGAGACAAAAAAATAAAAACTTGTTTAGACTGTTCAAAGGAGAAGTATGTATGTAATAAGTGATTTAAAAACTCTTATGGAAGCCATATAAATAAATTTTTGTATTTTATAATTTAATTTACAATTAATTTTTTGGTGACTTCAATTTGTTTATAACCTTGACTTCCCTGTCTGTTAAATTTTGCTAGTTTACTGTTCCTGTAACATAATTATCAGCTCACAAAATTTAAAACCTATGGAGTAAATTAGCTTTCCTTTACACTTCTGATTGCTTAGAGCAGTCTTGTTTTCTAATTGCCCACTCAAGTAGAAAGCAATATAATTCTAATAGGCCAAACTGATGTTTTTTAATTATCTCCTAAATATCAAGAGCTGTGGATATGTCTGTAAAGTGATCACTTTATTACATTTGAAAAAAATTTTTGATTTTACTACAAAGAAGAATTTTTGGTTCTCCATTTATATATGTTGATTATAATAGAGAACGATGTGATAATTTCTACATATACTTGGTCTTAAGAATTTCAAAATTCTTGATAGCAAATAATTGCTATAACACAATGAATGGGTTTGTCAAAATCACCACACCTTGAAAATTGGGTAATGAAAACTACAGGGCTTACAGAATAATGGGAATGGGACATAATATTCAGGAACATCATAGGTGACATATTTTAAAAAGAGAATTTTAAGAAAACGACAGTAACATTTTACACATGTTAAATGGCTGAGAAATGCCTAAATACTGCAATAAATATGGCTGTTTACCTTTAAAAAGATCTGAGGTTTGCTGTGGAAATGGTAAGACTGCAGTTTGTGAGTTATTGTGAAGCCTGGAAGCAGGGTCATTGTAAGTCAACACTGAGTGGATGTGGCTTTTCTGACACATGGAGTGTTGTGAAGCAGCTGGTTGATGAGGTGTGTGCAATTTTGTGTATACCCTTCTAGGTTTAGGTGGATGCGATTTTTTTTCTTTTGCATTCACTTAGCATTACTTGTAGATAAAAATCACACATAAGCAAACACAAAGTTTGTGTTATGTTTAGGTTGTTCCATAGTACAACAATCATGTTAGAACAGATTCTTGGTTTCAAAACAAGTGTTACAGTGGAACTGACAGTGTAGTAATGCCTTCAGCACATTCACACCTATGGTCACACCTTAGATTTTCACCCAAGCAAGCAGGAAGCATTTGTTCACTTTTTGTTTGTTTGAGAATCCTGAACCTGTTAAAAGCTACACAGTAGCTTCAGGAATCTGTGCAGAACTTGCTAGGTGTGTGCAAGTCCTGAGCAAGTGTGCTTTCTTTTGAAAAACAGGATTCTCCTCAGCAAGGGTATGAAAGAAAGTGAAAGTGTTAGTTACTCGGTTGTGTTTGACTCTTTGCGTCCCCATAGACTGGAGCCCGCCAGGCTCCTCTCTCCGTGGAATTCTCCAGGCAAGAATACCGAAGTGGTTGCCCTGTCCTCCTTCAGGGGATCTAACCTGGGTCTCCTGCATTGCAGGCAGATTCTTTACTGTCTGAGCCACCAAGGAAGCCCCAGTATGGGTATAGAAAGTGACAAAAACATGGACAAGTTATAGAGACATATCACAGAGGCTGGGTTAAAATCAGGCTACTTGATTTTCAGTTTATATCAGTTCAGTATTTTATGAAGTGTCTGTTAGGTACCGTACTCTCTTCTGTCTTGTCATCTCTATAACACATAGTTAAAGCTTAACTGTAATATGTTTGTTTTTGATTGCCTGCATTTAAAACCCAGCCGTGAGAGTTCAGTTTATACTTGTTGATATGGCTTTATCGAACATCTTAGACTATGTAGAATGTTTTAGAAACTGTTTTTCAATTAATCTTCACAGCCCAGAAGTCCTGTCAAATGTCAAAGTGTTTCACAAGGCCAGCCTAATAACTCTTCTTCATTTCTAGGAAGCTGTCCTATTTAGTTTCTGAGAAGGCAAAAGAGAAGGGTGTGATTCCGAAGTCTAGGAATGACTGCCTTAGAGCATTAATTGATGTGGATAATTCAGTTTTTAGACACTCCCCTATTTCCATCTTCCTGAATTATGTCAGTCATGTCTATTTCAAGTTTACTTGAAAATAAGTTTACTAAACACCTCTTATGATCCAAGTAGTGAGCAGTGCCGTGGGAGAAAAAAGAGATAAGATATTGTCCCTGCCATCAGAGAAATGATGTGGGGAGTCTGATGTCTGAAGAGAATCTTCTCCATTGTGCTTGTGTTTTTATGGCAGGCCATGGGTAGGTGCCCGTGTATGGGTGAGTAATGGGGCACTATTGTTTAGTTATCAGCTAAGGCAGCAGGCATGTGCCGTTTTGATCACTGGGTATGGTAAAATCATGAGCTTAGCACTGATACTGAGGAACACAAAAATATCCTTCATCAACTTAAGGACGAAGTCTCATCTTTCACCTTTTAAAGAATACTTTGTGTGTTAAGTTTGTGGTCATGTGTTGAAGGGACGCCCAGCTGACGACAGTGTCGTATTGTAGAACCAAAGTCCAGGTTTGGATTGTCCCTTGGTTCTCTTGGGTTATGCCTTTTATGGCCCCTCAGAGGTCAGGGCAAGCCTGGACTGCTTCTATTTGTAAAATTCTTTCCAAACTGCAAACAGACAATGATAGCAAAAATGACTAAAAAAGGTTATAGAAGTCGTAGTATATTTAACATGTTCACTTTATCCATTTTGATGAGTTAATGCTTTTTAACGCACACAAAGACACTAATGTGACTACTGTAAAGGTACAAATATTTGGGAATAATGTTAAAATTTAAATTTGAAACCCTTTGAGAATGTGAGGCCAAAAATTATTCCTTTCCTTTTCTCTCTTTCCTAAACCCCTTTGCTTTATATAGTATGATTTTTCTGTTTTAAGTCATAATTGCTTTTATGAGATTAAATACCAGGTCAATAAGTGTGTTCTATGTCAGTTTGTCCCAAACTCTCTGCCCTATTTTTTTTTTAAAGCAACCCTTAAAAAAAAATTTAAAATAAACATTCTGACTGCCAGAATCTGAAATAAACTTCAGATTCAATTTTACATGTGGTAGAAATGAGAACTGAGTTTCTCTATTTTGATGTTTAGCGTAAATATCTTGCTTTTTGATGACTCCAGCTGATTAATAAGTGAAACTAAATCATCTTATTCTTCCTGGCCAGAATTTTAAAAACTTAAACACTTGGCCAGAATTTTAAAACTTAATCATCATTTACAAATCCCAAGATTATGAAATTCAGTCACTTGTTAAGAGTTTAAAAGGGTCAATGAGAAATAAAGCAGTAGACCTAGTAAAATTAAATATCCACTATCTATATGCTATATTAATCTCCACTCACATTTTATTTTGTTTTATTTTCTCAGGGAAGCAAAAAAATTTGTGAGTGAAAATGAAGGGGCTCTTGGGAAAGGAAAAGGGAAACGGTGGTTTGCATTTAAGATGATGATGGCCAAGGTAAGTATTTGCATAGCTCAGTCAGTTTGATACCATATAAGCTCTGTGGAAGCCACATTGCCCCCAAGGGGTTGTAGAATCTGTTCTGTTCTGAGAGAGTGAAAAAAAAATCTGACATGTTATGTGTGTACTTAGGTACATTATACTAGATACATAGTACTCTGTGTTATTGAAATTTGGAGAAAGGGGTGATTCAGAAAAAAAAAAATTGTCCTGAAAGGCTCTTCAAAGGAGTTAAAATGAAAAATAAGTTGAGAAACATTGATTTATGGCAAAAGATTGACTTGTATGATTTTATCACTTCCAAATGTAATAGACTGTGCCTCTTTCATTTTCTTTTTTTGTTGTTGTTGGTTATATATTTTATTTTATTTATTTATTTTTAATATAAATTTATTTATTTTAATTGGAGGTTAATTACTTTACAATATTGTATTGGTTTTGCCATACATCAACATGTATGCGCCACAGGTATACACGCGTTCCCCAGCCTGAACCTCTCTCCCTCCTCTCTCCCCGTACCATCCCTCTGGGTCATCTCAGTGCACCAGCCCCAAGCATTCAGTATCATGCATTGAATCTGGACTGGTGATTCGTTTCATATATGATATTACACATGTTTCAATGCCATTCTCCAAAATCATCCCACCCTCACCCTCTCCCACAGAGTCCAAAAGACTATTCTATATACACCTGTGTCTCTTTTGCTGTCTCGCATACCAGGTTATCGTTACCATCTTCCTAATTTTCATTTTCATTCCCTGGGAGTTATGTGGTTCTGGGTCAAGGTTTCTTTCTCAAAATGTCTACAAGCTACAGAGCCATATAACTCTTCTCTACTAGGAACATCAACTATAAATTGTATAGAAAATAAGAGAACACAAATGATATGCCAATATAAATGTAAATTTTTGGAAAAGATAGAAAAGAGACTAACATTTATTTAGCACTTGCTATGTTCCAAGCACTGAGTTAAATCCTTCTATAAAAATTGAGTCCTTATTATATAAAGTCCTTCCACATTTAATTCTCACAGCAAAGTAGGTATGCAGACATTATTATCTCCTCTTTACAAGTGTTATGCCACTTGAGGCTAAATGTGTTCCCATAGAGATGGAGTTTTGTGAATGAAGTTCATTTATCTTAAATATGAAATCTATAAGTAGATCTGATACATATTTATATATCATGGATTTGTTTTGTCTGTTTCTATAGTTTAAATAAATGGAATCATATAGTATTTATACTTTTGTTTCTTGCTTCTTTGAGCAATGCTATTTGCATGAAATATGTCCATGTCATAGGAGTTATAGTTCATTTTTATTTATATATTATATTCTATCATATGAAGATATTGTAATTTACTAACCTATTTGATTATAGATAAACATTTGAGTTGTTTCTGGTTTAGGTAATCTTTTGAACTTCAGACTTGTATCAAATCTTATTTAGGTGCCACATGCCTGTTTAGCTCATCCATTATCCCAGCATCATCTATACATATGCAAAATTATCTGTCCCGTCCTCATTCTTCTTCTTATGGGTAACCCAACATTGTTGGATAAAGTGGAAGGAAGATCTTTTACAAAAACTAGTATTTATGGTTTTTTTTTTCTTCCCTTTCCTATAATACCATGCCTTTCCATTTAGACAACTGTTTCATCTCTACCAGAATGAAAAGTCATAGCACTTAACATACTGTACAGTGTACTTGACCCAGAAGCCCTTCAAAGCAGGAACTATGCCTTATTTATAGTTCCTTAATTTCCTCATGCAATGAATTTTTAATTAAACACATACCTCATTAGGTGCTAACTCAGTCCCTGCTCTCTTATTGTGTAGCAGAATAAAGAGATCATTTTCAGTGGTCAGCATATTTTCTGTAAAACAGCCAGTAAACATCTTTTAATTAAATTGGTCCAGGAGTAGGTGGGGAACAGGGGAACAAGTGAAACCTAGCATCTTCCCCTTTTACAAAAAGCACTATGTGATGCCAGAGAGATCTTTCCAAGCTCATTGTCATGTGATATTTTGGGATGAGTGTGGGGGATAAACATCTTAACAAACAAGCAGTTGGATTTTACTGTTGTACTTGGCTTTCTTTTCAGAAATGGGCAAAATTTCTCCGAGATTTTGAGAACTTCAAAGCTGCTTGTGTCCCGTGGGAAAATAAAATCAAGGCAATTGAAAGTAAGTGCTCATTCTGTCTCATTAGATGAGGAATGCTGTCCTAGATAAATGTCTCATAAGCTTATCAGATGGTTTTCTCAGTCTTGTACTACTGAAAAGATTAAAAACAAGAAAACAAATAAAGATATTTTTATGTCCTCTTTGCTCACCGTGAAGCATTGCTAGCCTTTACTAACTGTAGCACTGGAGACTTCACTCTCCTTTCTGCATTAGACCAAAATATTCTCATTTTGACCTTGTATTTTCTTCTAAGCATGAAAGTCAGTATTGTGCACAATGACACTGAGTCATATCATTGGGAAAGCAGAGATGTTATTTTGGAAATGAACATGATCTTGAAAATATATAATCAGTTGAAATATTGTAAATCAACTGTACTTCAATTTAAAATAAACTCATATAGAAATATCAAAAAAAGAAAATACACATTCACTTGGTGTTAGACAATAATCAAAATGAGCCATATCTAACAATAGTGAAGAAATCTTAAAGCATCATTTTCAAACCTCTGAAGTGAGAATAAGCAATAATTATCCAGAAACTCACTATCTGAATATCATATTGTGCCTTCATTTTGTACAATGTTCATAGTGTACAGAGAAAGCAGGAGAATATACTCAATCAAAAACCTATTTATTATAGTGCTCTAGGCTTAGAATCGGAGAAGGCAATGGCACCCCACTCCAGTACTCTTGCCTGGAGAATTCCATGGATGGAGGAGCCTGGTGGGCTGCAGTCCCTGAGGTCGCTAAGAGTCAGACACGACTGAGCGATTTCACTTTGGCTTTTCACTTTCATGCATTGGAGAAGGAAATGGCAGCCCACTCCGGTGTTCTTGCCTGGAGAATCCCAGGGACAGGGGAACCTGGTGAGCTGCCATCTATGTGGTTGCACAGAGTCAGACACGACTGAAGCAACTTAGCAGCAGCAGCAGCAGGCTTAAAATGAGGAAGATAAAAATTGGTAAATATTGTAAATATGATAGCATGTCATTTTAAAAATGATAAAAGAAAATTTAAAAAAAGGGGATAACATTTAAAATAATTTTGAGCATAACCTTGTTATATTTTTGTTTCTATTAGTTTTGAGTAAAATCTGATTTTCCTTCATACCCCTTCAGATAGCAGGGCAGATTTTCCTACTGGCTAAATGTAGTACTGCCTAAAGTGGAGGCTCCATAGGGAGATAACACAGTTGATGGATATTTCACTGACAAGATTGGGCATGTTTTAGGAGTGACTACCTCTCAGTCCTCTGTCTCTTATCATCAGATGGCAATGAATTAAAATACATCAGCTTATTAATTGAATACATAATACATAATAAAATAAATCAGCTCATTAATTCCTCCCACATATTCCTGTACCAGCCCTTTCTTGCTGTATTTTTCTCCTCAACACTTATCACTATCTAAAATAAAGTATTTTTCATTTAATTTAAAAATAAATTATTAAATAAATAATAAATAAAATAATTAAATGAAAAATACAGTCATTTCACTTCATTTTGCTCATTTCTTCCAATAGATACGAAGGTAGAAAATTTGTTTTGCTCACTCCTGGACCCCCAGACCTAGAATATGCTTAGTCTTAATGAATGTGCTGAATAAAATTAAATTTCCAAATGGAAATGGAAAAATAAATTTCTAAAACTCTTGCTGTTTCCATTTTGATTCCAGTAATGCCTGGATCCAAATATTAATGTGGACCAGGTACTCACTTGTTGACTCAACTTTCTTTCATATGAGAAATAGATTTGATAATGCTTGCTGGGAAGTTGTATGTCACACAGTGATGCCATGGAGTTTAACTGTTATGCCAGCCTTGTAAAAGGACCTTGCCTAAAACCCCATGGTTACCTGCTGAGAAGAACCTTATCATCCACATTGGATTGCTATTTTGCTGAAGAAGCTGTACATTGGTACTCCAGGAGTACAAACATAACCTATACCTACTTGACTCCTGTATTACTGTGAAAACCACGGATTAAATCATTGAATTCTTTCAAGCTGGAGATTATAAATCTTTCTTAGAATCAAAATCTACTTCTTCCTAATAGTAAATTACAGCATCAAAGTTAAAGTGTGATATAAACTTACAGAACAGACTTATGGTTGCCAGGGGAGATGGTTGAGGGAAAGGATAGTAAGGACATTTGGGGTGGACATGTATACACTGCTATATTTAAAATAGGTAACTAACAAGGACCTACTGTATAGCACAGGGAACTCGACTCAATGTTATATGGCAGCCTGGATGGAAGGGGAGTTTGAGGGAGAATGGATACATGTATGTGCATGGCCAAGTCTCTTTACTGTTCACCTGAAATTATCACAACATGGTTAATGAGCTATATAGAATAAAAAGTTAAAAAAAAGACAGTTTTCAGAAACAGGAGACATAAAAAAAATTAAGGTATGATAGACTACCGTTTTTTAAGATCAGAAATAGCTTTAGACAGGCAACCTTAAGCACAGAGTTTAAACTACATGTTTCCCTGCTGGCCTAGGGCTCCAGAAAAATGTAAATTAAATTTACCACATTTAATTCCCCATCCTTAGATCAGTTTGACAGAAACTGTGCTCTGAATCTTTGCCTAACAAGATTGTATTTTATATTGTACTTTATAGCAGGTAATTTAATTGGTCTTTTCCCATTTAGAAATGCTCATATTTATCTGCTTGTCTTACTACCCATCTGTTCAAGAGGAAATTATACATGATGACAGACTACAAATTACTCTGTCTTAATAATAAATATACAGAGGGAGATATGAAACCTTAATAATAATTTAAAAGATATACAAGAAAATTCAAGAAAAAGAATATTGCATAAAGTTTAGACTTCATTTTAATAAATACCAAAGACTGTTTTAATATATTAATAATTTACTAATGAAACAGAATTTATTCATTAGATTAAAGAGAAAGGAATTGGTCACTAATAGGCACAATCCAGATTTGTAAATTTGATCAGCCTTAGCTGTTTGATGGATATTACCTATATCTACTCTCTCTCACACACATTCATTGCATATTTATTCTATATAGCATAAAATAGCTTTTTAAAAATATATTTTTAAATTGAATTTAACTATGATTATCCCAGGTAGCATTAGTGGTAAAGAACCTGCCTGCCAATGCAGGAGACATAAGAGTTTCAGGTTTGATCCATGGGTTGGGAAGATCCCCTGGAGGAGGGCCCAACAACCCACTCCAGTACTCTTGCCTGGAGAATCCCCATGGACAGAGGAGCCTGGTGGGCTGCAGTCCAGCAGTTTGCACAGAGTCTGACACGAATGAAGTGAATTAGCATGCAACTGTGATTATACTTGAGCAATATTGCACTGTGGATAAGAGAAATGTTGATTTGGAGTCAGACATCTATAGATGAAGACTATCTGATTTAGAACTCTGGCTGCATCATTTACTACTTATGTAAATACAGTATAACCTGGCTCCATCATTTACTAGATGTGTAACTATGGAGTTAAGTCTCTGTAAAATGGGAGTGCAGCAGTCCAGCAGTTTGCACAGAGTCTGACACGAATGAAGTGAATTAGCATGCAACTGTGATTATACTTGAGCAATATTGCACTGTGGATAAGAGAAATGTTGATTTGGAGTCAGACATCTATAGATGAAGACTATCTGATTTAGAACTCTGGCTGCATCATTTACTACTTATGTAAATACAGTATAACCTGGCTCCATCAATTACTAGATGTGTAACTATGGAGTTAAGTCTCTGTAAAATGGGAGTGCAGTAGATTCCCTGGCAGGGATTTGATAATAATTAAATGAATTAATACACAGAGATAAAATAGATGACTGGAACAAAGTCATTAAACTTTAGTGATTATTATTATCAATCAAGTCTTGGATCAGTCCACTGCTGTGTTTTTTTTGATTTCCCATCCACACCTGGA
>SJYC01103098.1:0-25375 GCA_006408675.1 Madoqua kirkii
TTCCTACAATCACTCCAGCTTTGATCAAATCTATTTTCCTACAATTCATTTTTTTTTTATACCTAGGATTTTGCAGAGAAAACCTTAGCTGTCACTTCTCTACCTCCAAAAAAATATTGTGGTGAAACCACTTTCAAGTCTAAAAACTCGAGTTTATAAGCTTTGGAGTTGAATGTATATTTCACCCATAATATATATGGATTATATATAGGTGGATGCGTTTGTGCATCTTCAGTTGCTCAGTTGTGTCTGACTCTTGCGACCCTATGGACTGTATCCTGCCTGCCAGGCTCCTCTGTCTGTGAAATTCTCCAGGCAAGAATGCTAAAGTGGGTTGCCATTTCCTTCTCCAAGAGATTTTCCTGACATAGGGATTGAGCCCAGGTCTCCTGCACTGCAGGCAAATTCTTTACTATCTGAGCAACCAGAGAAGCCCATATATGATGTAAGGGATGTTTTTGAAATATTTTAATTTGCTTCTCTTTTTTGCTTTTAGGTATATTTATACTTATTTGCCAGGGATTGTGTATGGGGGATGGGGAAAGGATGGGCCATGTTGCTAATTAGAATAGCAAAAGCATAAAAGGCCAGGAAGGAAGGGAAGAAAAAAGGAGGGAGGGAAGGATGGGTCAGTATCTTATGCTCAGAACTCTATATCAGAGGGTTTCACATGTATTTTCAGGGAAAAGCTTGCCACGGAAACCTAGAGACAAATGTTCTCCAGTTAATGAATAACTTTAATGACTGATAAGCTGGAAGTCCACTGCTGTCAATAAAACATGATGAGTGAACCTGGCGGAGGCAGCCCTTGGGTAGTTGTTACCAGAGAACACAGATAACAACCATGAAATGATATGAAATCACTGGGAGCCAGGTGGATGATCAGATGTCCTAGGAGAGGAGGATCTGCTCCAGCCTTTCTGCAGATAGACCAGTGCATCCAGTTACAACACCTGGGGGGCATGTTTATCAACAGTACACACTTTTAGAAATTTTGTAGAACTCAGTACCCCTCTACAAAAGAAATGAATCCAAATACAAAATGTCCAATTGGGGCTTCCCAGGCTATGCTAGTGGTAAAGAACCCGCCTACCAATGCAGGAGATATAAGAGACACAGATTCAATCCTGGAGTCAAGAAGATCCCCTGTAGGAGGGCATGGCAACCCACTCCAGTATTCTTGCCTGGAAACTTCCATGGACAGAGGAGCCTGGCAGGCTACAGTTCATACACAAGGTTGCAAAGAGTTGAACATGACTGAAGCAATTTGGGGCTTCCCAGGCTATGCTAGTGGTAAAGAACCCGCCTACCAATGCAGGAGATATAAGAGACACAGATTGAATCCTGGAGTCAAGAAGATCCCCTGTAGGAGGGCATGGCAACCCACTCCAGTATTCTTGCCTGGAAACTTCCATGGACAGAGGAGCCTGGCAGGCTACAGTTCATACACAAGGTTGCAAAGAGTTGAACATGACTGAAGCAATTTAACATGCATTCATGCATGCACAATGTCTAATTAGACACTGAATTCCTTTTAAGTTTCTATAAAAACTGTAACTGTGTTCTGAGAGTAAGTAAGATGGACTAAATTCTGGAAATAGAGATCTGACTCTCATATGAGCTTGGCTTTATCTTAGTAAGCAGAGGCTGAAATTTGCTCCATATTAACTTCCCTCCTCCTGTAATAATGCTTCTCCATCAGCAATGCTTCAAAGCTAGAGACCCCAAGAAAACCAGTGTTCCCCAGGAGATGCTTTACTGAATGAGTCAGGACAAACGGCCTGATGCAGAGAGTAGCTGAGAGTGTCCCCTGGGTTTTCTTGGGCAGTGAAAATGAAAATTAGGAAGACTGGGGAAACTAGCAACTTGCTATTGAATCTTAAATGATTATCAAAGGACGTTGGCTTTTATTAATCTGTGAAATTTCAACCTGAGACTCAAATTCAGTTTTTTCTTCCTTTTCCATTCTCTGATTTAAGAGAATGCTTTTGTTTGGTTTTTCTTAGTCAATAAGAATTTGGCCTGTCCCCTCCCAATTAATTCCCCAGGCCTGAAGTGAGTGTTAAAATGTGAAATCTCCCTGCCCACCCCCACTGCTTAACATTTGTCAATGACTTTTCGTCACATTTAAAATAAAACACTCACTTTTTACCTTTCCTTAAGAGGCCCTACACACACTGTCGTTGGTTTCTTCATCTGCATCCGTCTCCATTTTCTTTATTCATTGTACTCCAACCAGAAGCCTGTAGGTTTGTTCCCCAATTGTCCTGAGCTCTGGCTTCCCTCATGATATTTGTCCCTGCGTTTTCCTCTGCTTGAGCTGCTCTTCCCCAGCTCTGGGCATTGCTGCCTGTTTCTTTAACTTCAGATCTCTGCTCAGATGTTGCCTTCTTTCATTTCAGCCTCTGCTTACTAAGATGAAGCCAAGCTCACATGAGAGTCAGACCTTCCTCTACAAACCCATCTAAAGCAACCTCTTTCAGTATTTTACCTTCTTCCCTCTAGGACTGATCTGGATAAATTATTATATGTACTTTTATAAGTATATGATTATAATATAATGTAGTATATGGTATTGCATTTTTCTTGTTTCCACACCTCAGTAAAATATATAGGGCAGCAATCCTGTCTCTGATACTATGTTTCACATTTAAGATAATTCCTGACAGAAGGTAAGCATGTGAAAAATGAATGAATAGACTTCAGCTTCTGCACTATCTATGAAATTCCCCATCTGCTCAGAACAGCACTGGATGGTCTATAGGATGTGTGTGTGTGTTCGTCACTCAGTTGTGTCCAACTCTTTGTGACATGATGGACTGTAGCCCACCAGGCTCCTCTCCATAGAAGATGTGGTAAACTTTGGAAAGAGCACTGTTGCTTGAGAAAAAGAGGAAGAAGCACAGTAATTATAATTATAATGATAGCTAACTACTGGCCTGGCATTGTAGTAACTGTAATAGGGAGGAATTTTTGTGTTCTGTTATGTTAACCACTAGAGGGATGTTGCCTGTAAGTTTAAATTATACATAATGGCCCATTTCTGGGAATCCTGTCTTCCAGGTAATGAGCATTAAGCTAAAATATCTCTGTTTAGCTCATGAGGAACATTCTCACCAGATCCACCTATGAATGACTAAAGGAAGGAAGAAATTAACACATTCCTTCTGGAAGCTAGCTGGAACTAGGAAATGTCTGACTTTTTTTCCCTCCCCTTTTAGTACAAAGGAATCCTAACTCTAAACCAGGCCATATAGTTCTTCGGGGGCGTAACTTCACCATCTTCTTGGTTTGCTGGCTTTCTGAATAAAGTCATTATCCCTTGCCCTAACAACTCATCTCTTGGTTTATTGGCCTGTTGTGTGGTGAGAAGTATGAGCTTGGGCTCGATAACATAACCAGTTTATATACATTTTCTCACTTAACTGTGTTAACTCAAAGAATAAAATGAACTCTTCAAATGGCAACTCTGGCTGCCGAGCAAAAGGCAGGAAGATGGATTCTAAAGATGTAGTCATTGTGTAGAATGCACATCTACTTTCATCATGTTAACATTTTCTCTTTCTGGATAGAAAAAAAAATGCTAGAGCCTGTAAAAGTGAAAAAAAAATCAATGTGTTGCAATGAGACGACTCAATTTGGAAGACACCACGACTTGGCTTTTGTTTTGTTTTGCCTCCTCTCTCCAACTTTTATTTTCTTTTTAATAGGTCAGTTTGGCTCATCAGTGGCTTCATACTTCCTCTTCTTGAGATGGATGTATGGAGTAAACATGGTTCTCTTTATCTTGACATTCAGCCTTATCATGTTGCCAGAGGTAAGATTCTGACTTCTAGTTTATAAAACATGCTGTAACAAGCTTCTTATGCAAGCACTCTACTAAAAAAAATAAAACTCCACTCTTTAAGAGCAGAATGCCTATCTAGCTACTTATGCGGTTAGAGTAATAGTATCTGTAACAAATTAATCTTCAAAATGGTGTCCATCAACCAAAGGTCGTAATTCTTCTCCAAAGAGTATGTGGCCTCCTGAAATAATAAATGAAATGTGTGTGCATGTTTAAATGTACATTTCTCTGTGGAAATTTTCACAGGTTCTATCAGATTCCCAAGGTGGTCCCTCTGCCCAAATATTAATTACTCAAGAGAAAGACTTTGACATCTTGTCAGTTGCATGTATTTAGTTTGCCAAATGCAACTTTGCGAAAAGCAGAGGAGAAAAGGAAAGATATAAGCATCTGAATGCAGAGTTCCAAAGAATAGCAAAGAGAGAAAAGAAAGCCTTCCTCAGTGATCAATGGAAAGAAATAGAGGAGAACAATAGAATGGGAAAGACTAGAGATCTTTTCAAGAAAATTAGAGATACCAAGGGAACATTTCATGCAAAGATGGGCTCAATAAAGGACAGAAATGGTCTGGACCTAACAGAAGCAGAAGATAGTGGCAAAAACACATGGAAGAACTGTACAAAAAAGAGCTTCATGACCCAGATAATCACAATGGTGTGATCACTCACCTAGAGCCAGACATCCTGGAATGTGAAGTCAAGTGGGCTTTAGGAAGCATCACTACAAACAAAGCTAGTGGAGGTGATGGAATTCCAGTTGAGCTATTTTAAACACTAAAAGATGATGCTGTGAAAGTGCTACAGTCAATATGCCAGCAAATTTGGAAAACTCAGCAGTGGCCACAGGACTGGCAAAGGTCAGTTTTCATTCCAGTCCCAAAGAAAGGCAATGCCAAAGAATGCTCAATCTATTGCACAATTGCACTCATCTCACACGCTAGTAAAGTAATGCTCAAAATTCTCCAAGCCAGGCTTCAACAATACATGAACCATGAACTTCCTGATGTTCAAGCTGGATTTAGAAAAGGCAGAGGAACCAGAGATCAAATTGCCAACATCCACTGGATCATGGAAAAAGCAAGAGAGTTCCAGAAAAACATCTGAAAGTGAAAGTGAAGTTGCGCAGTCGTGTCCGACTCTTTGTGACCCAATGGACATAGCCTACCAGGCTTCTACGTCCATGGGATTCTCCAGGCAAGAATACTGGAGTGGGTGACCATTCTTCTGCTTTATTGACGATGCCAAAACCTTTGACTGTGTGGATCACAGTAAACTGTGGAAAATTCTTCAAGAGATGGGAATACCAGACCACCTGACCTGCCTCTTGAGAAATCTGTATGCAGGTCAGGAAGCAACAATTAGAACTGGACATGGAACAATAGACTGGTTCCAGATAGGAAAAAGAGTATGTCAAGGCTGTACTAAGACCAATTAACTAAGACCAAGAAATGAGACTGAGGTTGTGTACTTAACCATGAGAAGTTAAATGACTGACTTTTTGGATGCTTACCATACATGTTGGGTTAGGCTTTACTTAACCTACAAAGGATCTTTCCAGATATCAGTATTTCAAAAGCCAGTTTGTTCAACACACCATTGGCAACAGCCAAAACTAATTGTTTTGAGTGACTTTTATCCCTGTGGTTTCAAATCAGAGCTGGCTTTTGTATCAAGCCACCCCACAAGAATAATACTAGAGCCTTATATGTTTAATGAGTTTCAGCTTTTAATGTGAAAAGTACTTTCACTTCTTTTACTCACTGAGCCTCACAACAAATTTATAAAGTAGAATATAGTCGACTTTTTCTTCTTCCATTTAAAAAATGTGGAATCTGAGTCACATAATGCTCATTGGACTTAGCTGATGTCACAGAGTGAAGAGGTTGTTATTTTATTTTATTTTGTTTTTTTAAAGCTGATCTGGAATGAGCGTTCTTATGTAACAAGCTTTTGCAGCCTTTTTCACTAGTTTTATAATCTTTGAGATAATTTGGGGGGTTATATGACTATCTGGCTTGTAGAAGATAGTGGAGTTAGATCAAAAGTCCTAAGATGTCTGAGACATAAGTATAGTACATCTCCTAAGCAAAAACTTTAAGCAGTGCAGCAGAATGTATTTCACCTATTTCAAGTTAACCCCAACTTTGTTTTTGCTCTTCTCTGAGGAAACCTGAAACTCTATCACCAGTTACTACGACGCTTCTCGGTGTCAGATGCAGGGTATATAGGGATCTTATCAGCTGCATTTACTCTTTTCCCCCTACACCATGCTGCCTCCATGTGGAGGAACAAAAGATTGTTGCTAATTCGTTCCAACTGTAGAAGATCTTCCTGGGTTGGGAAGATCTTCTGGAGAAGGAAATGGAACCTGCTCCAGTATTCTTCCTGGAAAATTCCATGGGCAGAGGAGCCTGGCAGGCTACAGTCCATGGGGCTGTAAAGGGTAGGACATGACTGAGTGAGCACTGAGCACTCATATGTAGTGCAGGAAGCTAATATGTGTTCAAGTCGATGTGTTCCCAGAACTAGGAAGCATATTGGTTTTGGATGCTTTTTT
Source organism: Madoqua kirkii (assembly GCA_006408675.1). NCBI lineage: Eukaryota > Metazoa > Chordata > Mammalia > Artiodactyla > Bovidae > Madoqua > Madoqua kirkii. The sequence goes on from SJYC01103098.1 coordinate 6,404, forward strand.
CCAGGTTGTGTTAGATGTTGAGGGGCATCCTGTTATCTGGGCATTGATTACCAACCCCAGCAAACAAACAGAAGAGGATGGGCTCACTGATTGCTGACTTTACAGAATCAACAGAGGGCAGGACTGGTTGTCTCCTGGCCACAATGCTGGATTTTTCAGGGGCCTCCACCCAGCAGCCTTGCTCAGCATGCCTCTGATGCATTTGCCCTTTTGCCCTAAGTTCCTGCTCCCTGTGCAAACAGGAGACCCTAATCTTCTCTGTTTTCTGAGGCCTCCAACTCTGGGCAAAGAGAGCATGAGTAGAACCCACCCTCCGTTCTGTTCTGTCTAAGGAAGCCAGAAGGACTGCTGTGGAAGCTGTGCAGTTTGGGTGGAGAGAAGGAGCAGGGGCTGATTCACAGCCATTGCCCAGTCAATCTCTGTATCTAGATTTTCACCCACGTTCTTCCTCCTCCTCCAGCCACAGCCCCAGAGAAGGGATGTTTTCATGTTGCACAAGAAGCAACATCTGCTTGGCCAATTTTGTGCCTACGCTGGGGCTAGAGGGGTACTTTTTCCCCTACTCTGTCCCATCACTGACTTCTTCCATCCCTAATCATATGTCTTCTAATCTGGTAGCACAAGGTCTGGGCAGTAGACCTGAATCAGCGATGAAGCAGACATCACAATCAGGGTGCAGTCTTCCCTCCTGGTTAAAAAGTGAAAGTGTTAGTTGCTCAGTCATGTAAAACTCTTTGTGACCCCGTGAACTGTATCCCACCAGGCTCCTCTGTCCGTGGGATTTTCCAGGTAGGAAAACTGGAGTGGGTAGCCACTCCCTTCTCTAGGGATCTTCCCAACCCAGGGATCGAAGCCAGGTCTGCATTGCAGGCAGATTCCTTACCATCTGAGCCACCAGGGAAGCCCCTGCTAGTTGACACCCTCTAATTGTATCAGTGACTCTCCTTGTTCTTCTCTTTCTTGACATGGGGGAGAGATTCTCCACCACCCCAACCCCTGGGGGGTATTCCCATCTGACTATGTGGGTAGTATGTTTTTTTGAAAACTATTGTCCCCCAAAGGCCACCCCTCTCCTTTCCAGACCTCCTAAATGAGACTAGTATGGCAGTGGTGGTGGGTAATAGGGCTCTCAGCAAGCCTCTGGGCAAAGTGGTTGGTTAGATTGCTGGTGGTCTGCTGAAGTCAGAATGCAGGATCTTTAGGGTTCCCTTTGTTCTTAACTCTGGATTTAGTAGTCAGTTCCCAGAAAAGGGGACCCCACATGGAGACCCACAGAGTCCCCATGAAAAAGTTTCAGAAGAATTCTAACTAAAACCATTTGTGATCACATGTGTGGCTCAGACTTTGTTTCCAATTGTCAACTGCTTTCTTTGTTTTTCCATGTAGTACCTCTGGGGTTTGCCATATGGCAGTTTACCTAGGAAAACGGTTCCCAGGGCTGAGGAGGCATCAGCAGCCAACTTTGGTGTCCTGTATGACTTCAATGTAAGTATTTCCACAAAGCTGTGTGGAGACAAATTTTTCAGTATTCTGTAATTCCATGGCCCTTATTCTGTAGCTGAATAAAGGTCTTAAGAGAGAGGGCTCTGCCCCCTTTAAAAAAAAGAAAAAGAAAAAGGAAGGAAACGTAAATGGAGTTTAGGAATATGATAAGATGATTAAATGGGAATATAGATTATTAAATGAATGTTCAGTTCAGTCACTCAGTCATGTCTGACTCTTTTTGACCCCTGCACTGCAGCACACCAGGCTTCCCTCTCCCTCACCAACTCCTGAAGCTTGCTCAAACTCATTTCCATTGAGTCGGTGATGCCATCCAACCATCTTGTCCTCTGTTGTCTCCTTCTCCTCCTGCTTTCAATCTTTACCACCTTCAGGGTCTTTTCAAATGAGTCAGCTCTTTGCATCAGGTGGGCAAAGTATTGGAGTTTCAGCTTCAACATCAGTCCTTCCAATGAACATTCAGGACTGATTTCCTTTAGGATGGACTGGTTGGATCTCCTTGCAGTCCAAGGGACTCTCAAGAGTCTTCTCCAACACCACAGTTCAAAAGCATTAGTTCTTCAGATGCTCAGCTTTCTTTATGGTCCGACTCCCACATCCATACATGACTACTGGAAAAACCATAGCTTTGACTAGAAGGACCTTTGTTGGCAAAGTAATGTCTCTGCTTTTTAATATGTTATCTAGATTGGTCATAATTTCTTCCAAGGAGCAAGCGTCTTTTAATTTCATGGCGGTAGTTACTATCACATCAGCAGTGATTTTGGAGCACCCTCCCCCCCTCTGCCCCAAACAGCCTCTCACTATTTCCATTGTTTCCCCATCTATTTGCCATTAAGTGATGGGACTGGATGCCATGATCTTAGTTTTCTTCATGTAAATATTATTGTCACTGTTTGGAAAAGGAGAAAGCAAGAGTTTGCAAATATGCTTTTTGGAAAATCTTGCTGTATTCCTCAGGTGTTGATATTTTATATTGGCGTCTTCCTCTCTTACACATGTCTATTTAGCATTATTGAAGAGTCAATACTAAATAAAACTAGATAGTAAATACTAAACAATACCAAATTCTAACTTTTATGTAAAATGAAAATGATTATCACTCGATTGTGATACCCAAATGAGCATTATTCAATCATAGCACTAAAATGAGTATTACACTTTGAGCTACCCTGGGTGGGAGTTATTATGGCAAAGATTCATTTTTGCCTATCATTTTGAAGCGTGATTCAAGTCTGTGACAAAGATTCAATTCTACACATTCTTCTTAAATGTGTAGTGGCCAGATTAGAAGTGTTCTGAAGTGTATAGGATCAGAAAGTAAGATGATGGAGATTGAGGAGTTAATAATTCAGGAATCTTTGAATGGTAGCAAATGAGAATAAAATTTTATGTAGAGTGGGGAATGAAGGAGGAGAGAAAAATGATGGTCTTCATATTTATACTATTAATATGCATATTTCAGAGATGTTTTGAATTCTACCCTCAACCTTTCTAAATTGTGAGTTTCCTAAAGAAGGGTAACATCTGCTACAGCTTCACTGAAGCCCTTGACATAATACTCAACCATGAATCTTGTTTCCTGGGAATCCTGAGCAAGGGGGAGGATTTGTAGAGTACTGAAATAAGAATCAAAGAATGTAATTGATGAGAGCCGTACCAGCAAATATAAACTTTAGGAAAGTTTCCCAGCCTCTGACTCAACAAGGCAGCTAGAGAATAAACATGAGCAGAGTGACAGCCTCAACTTTGTGGCCTTTGGAATTTTAATTTACACCTGTCAGTTGGAATTTTCACTTAAATTCGATGTTGATTAAATATAAACATGCCCTAGTTTACAGAGATGAATGTGACATGGTTCTTGACCTCAAGGTAATTATGACAGTAGAAGAAAGCTCTAACCCAGGCAGCTAGTATACCATGTCTTCTGCACTTAGTAAAATGAAGGAGAAAAAAGTACTGGGGAGCCCTGAGGAGGCAGGTTGTTTATTTTGCTTGTGTGTCTGGATTTTAGAGAAGATACGGCCTTTGAGTTAGATTTGACTTCTTTGTCAATACTAAATAAAACTAGATAGTAAATACTAAACAATACCAAATTCTAACTTTTATGTAAAATGAAAATGATTATCACTCGATTGTGATACCCAAATGAGCATTATTCAATCATAGCACTAAAATGAGTATTACACTTTGAGCTACCCTGGGTGGGAGTTATTATGGCAAAGATTCATTTTTGCCTATCATTTTGAAGCGTGATTCAAGTCTGTGACAAAGATTCAATTCTACACATTCTTCTTAAATGTGTAGTGGCCAGATTAGAAGTGTTCTGAAGTGTATAGGATCAGAAAGTAAGATGATGGAGATTGAGGAGTTAATAATTCAGGAATCTTTGAATGGTAGCAAATGAGAATAAAATTTTATGTAGAGTGGGGAATGAAGGAGGAGAGAAAAATGATGGTCTTCATATTTATACTATTAATATGCATATTTCAGAGATGTTTTGAATTCTACCCTCAACCTTTCTAAATTGTGAGTTTCCTAAAGAAGGGTAACATCTGCTACAGCTTCACTGAAGCCCTTGACATAATACTCAACCATGAATCTTGTTTCCTGGGAATCCTGAGCAAGGGGGAGGATTTGTAGAGTACTGAAATAAGAATCAAAGAATGTAATTGATGAGAGCCGTACCAGCAAATATAAACTTTAGGAAAGTTTCCCAGCCTCTGACTCAACAAGGCAGCTAGAGAATAAACATGAGCAGAGTGACAGCCTCAACTTTGTGGCCTTTGGAATTTTAATTTACACCTGTCAGTTGGAATTTTCACTTAAATTCGATGTTGATTAAATATAAACATGCCCTAGTTTTACAGAGATGAATGTGACATGGTTCTTGACCTCAAGGTAATTATGACAGTAGAAGAAAGCTCTAACCCAGGCAGCTAGTATACCATGTCTTCTGCACTTAGTAAAATGAAGGAGAAAAAAGTACTGGGGAGCCCTGAGGAGGCAGGTTGTTTATTTTGCTTGTGTGTCTGGATTTTAGAGAAGATACGGCCTTTGAGTTAGATTTGACTTCTTATCTTTTATTTCTCCTTTCTATTACTTCTACTTCTTCCATTTCTCCCTCCCCCCCCATTTACATTTCAATTAATTTATTACTATGCATCCCCCATACTATTTTTGTTTCTCATTCTCTTCCTCTGATTAGTAACATAATAAGCTTCCAGTCTGGTTAATAAGACCAAGAACTAATAATATTACTGGATTTTCTGATGTTTTAGTCATATCAGGGAAAGGGAGAACTAAAAGTATGAATAAAAGGCATTTGACTTTTAAACACATATTTGTGAAGTTTCTACACTTACAGATTTGTCAAGTAACTGAAATGAAACAATGTCCATTTTACCAAGCAATGTCTGTTTGAGATTTTAGAGGTGTTAATTACCTGAGAAAGACAAAGAGGAAGGTGGCGATGGGAGAATTGCTAGGGAGTAGACTAGAGAGTCTAGGAGGTGAACCCAGGAGGAGACTAGAGGAAAGGTTTGGGCAATGAGTGTGCTTTCTAAGATTTTTATTACTGCCTTCAACAGCTTTCTCCTGTTGAGTCTGGTGAAATATTATTTTTTAATTGTGCACCAGATCTTAGTTGTGGCATGCAGCATCTTTTCATTGCAGTGTGTGGGATCTAGCTCCCTGACCAGGGACTGAACCCATGCCCTCTGCACTGGGATCACAGAGTCTCAGCCGCTGAACCACTAAGGAAGTTCCCAGTTTGGTGAAATACTATTTACTGTGGATAGAGGAAGATGGAAACAGGAAGATCTTATAATTCACTTAGGCCAACCTAGAAATTATTCTAAGGCCATGAGAGATTATTGAAAGGTCAAGAAAAAAAAGTCATTAAAGTAATGGTATGCACTTATCTCTTAGTTTTTTCTGAGGACTGTGATCACTCAGTTGTTTGATGTACCACAAGTAAGAGACTTAAGAGAGTAATGAGGGTTTTAATCCCATAGAAAGTCTCTAGACTTTCTATCCCATGTCTCACATTATAAAGTTAGGGAAACGTTGAGTCATAGAAGCATGTTTAAGGTCTTATGGCTAATAAAAGCCTCTTAATCTAGTGTTCTTTCTCTGTCTTGTATCACATCAGTCATTTTTTTTGTCATGATTTCCAACATCCTTCTCATTGACAGTTTCTGGAACACAGACTGACTCCATTTAATGCTGTATCTTGCAAGGGGAAAAGGAGCTGAGCGGTTGGATTCCTTTTCCACCTTTTGTAATAAACATGCAATTCCTAAATTAGCTTCTCAGGTAGAAAGGTTCAATATTTAACCTTGCCTAATTCTTTACTTGCTGCTCTGAACAGTTACTTCATACAGATGCCCTCTCTGTATTATCAAGTGATCTAACTGGACAGCCCATTATTTCATCTAGCATAGTACCATGGCAGAAACCTTTGGCCAGATATCCTTAAGGTCCCTGGAAACCCAGAATTCTGTACCTCCAAAAAGTTTAGAGATGCCAGGAGAAAAAGTTTTAGGCCCACAGTAGAGATGACCGGTGCCTAAATGGTCTAATCAGAACATGAGCTTTTTTTCCCTTCATTTAACAATGTTAATATATCAGATTAGGTAAGCAGTGTCATATAGATACAGGTAAAGAAAAGCAAAATCAACTTATAGAACACTGTAAAATAGATGCAAGCATGACCTCTTGTGGTAGAAGATCCTATAAGTCATGAAGGATCAGAAAATTTTCAGGGTGGAGGTGGCAAGTTTGTGGGGAGCTGCTTCTCTGTTGAGTTAATGTTAGAACCTTGGAATGTCTCTCCGGACACTCCCTCTCCTCACTCAGACTGGCTATGCAAGGCCAGCCAGTCTCATGGATTCGCAAAGTCACCATTTACAAAGCACCATATTTTCAATTTATTTTTATTATATACTCAGTGGTGGGTCTTATTGGGTAAGAGGAAAGTATATTTTATTAAAATAGTAAGAAATAGGAAGGTGGTTTAATATAGATATTATGAATCAAATTGACAGAAATAGTATTATTTGAAGCAATAGAATTAGAAGAACAGATTTAAGTCAGTAAGAAGAGGATGTCTTTGTTGGCATGATATTTGGAGACACAAGAATGATGTAGGAATGATGAAGATACTATAGAGCTTTGATATTCTTGTGAGAGAGAGAGGAACTGAGGTGGAATTTGGAATGAGCTTGCGCTGTTATCAGACAGTGAGATCATGTGGGTAAAGATTTGAGCTGTGAGTGAAGGGAAATACATTTAGCTTTCCAGCTTGAGGCCATTTTGTACATTGTGGACAGATATAAATGATGAGTCAAACTTTGTCTTCCTTTTTCCCCTGGTCATCATAGATATGGGAGATGTGGAGAGGAAAGTTTATACCCATTATGGATTAAACAGGCACATACATTAAATTTTATATAACAACACTTCAAGATGAAGATCAATAATCTTTTTATATTTGAGGAAATTGGGACTCAGGGAGGTTCACTGGTTTCCCAAAGACGGCACAGATAATTAAAGAAGGTATTGAAATTTAAGTTAAAATGTGGCTGACAATGTAAAACTGTTTTACTCTAACATATCATCCCAAGCCTTTGCCTTCTGCCCACTTTTGCCACATCTCATTTTTGAGTTTTATCCTCAAAGGAGACTGTCACAAACGGTCTAAAGGTTAATAAACAGCAGTTCAGGTCCTTGTTTTATTCGCATCTATGTTTCTTTTAAGTAGTAATCTTCTAAAACGAGGGCATCCTCTCTCAGACAGTCTTAGTTCTCGAAATTCCTTCATCTCTTACTGTACCAGCCACATTTAGAAGAGATATTTTTGTGATTCACATATGGAATGATGCATTTTTTCTTTAGAAATGTTTCAGTACTTCAGATGCATCTTTGTTTTTAGAGAGCTCCCCTTTTTAAAATTGAGGTAAAATTGACCAGAACATTATATTCGTTTTAAGGTATGTGGTATCATGATTTAGTATTTTTATATATGTTGCAAATGGTTACCACAATAAGTCTAGTTATGACTCTTACTGTACATAACATGGTTACTGAATTTGTTTTTCTTGTAATGAGAAATTTTAAGATTCGCTCTGTCTGCTGAAAACAATGCATAACCTAAAAGTTGAAAATCATGCTTTATTCAGTGGCTTTACTGAGATTCATAGCCTGGGGTGGCAGTCTCTCAGATTGCCCTGGGGACTGTTCCAACGAGGTAAGGGAAGAGTCAGGATATACAGGAGTCTTTGCTGGGAAAAAACAAAAACAAAATGCGGCCCATATAGTGCAACATAAAAGGATTATTGCTAGTCACAATGAAACAAACCTCTCAAGTCAATAATTTTAGTGCATTTGTTTGTATGAGGAAGTTGCAAGAGTCTCATTGAAATGATTCATTTCTTAACTATATGGTTTTTAACTATCTAGGACTGGTATCCTAGTTTTCTCTCCTGAATTGTCTTAAAAGTATGATTGAGAGTACCTGCAGTGGCGAATGGCTTAAAGGCTGCGGTGTCCTCTGTTTACCAAAATGGTGGGCAGCTTTGTCCATGATTCTTTTAGCAATTTTCAGATATGCAATACAGCATTAACTACAGTCACCACGCTGTATGTTACATCCCCACGACTTCCTTATTTTATAATTGGAAGTTTGTATTTTTTGCCTCCCTTTACCCATGTCACTGTCTTTTGAAGGAGGTCTGAGCAGCTGCTATATTGTTGTTGATGGTGTCTACTCTTGAGACCCCCATGGAGGGTAGCCCACCAGACTCCTCTGTCCTGGAATTTCTCAGGCAAGAATACTGGAGTGGGTTGCCATTTCCTACTCCAGAGGATCTTCTCAACCCAGGAATTGAGCCTGTGTCTCCTGCATTGCAAGAAGTCTATTCTTTACCCACTGAACCACCAAGGAAGCCCATATTGGGATTACTTAGTTTTAACAAGTTTCATGGCATGGCCCCTTAGCCAAGGCTATTGTCTCAGTCTAGTCCAAAGCTGACTCAGCAGACTCTGAACTCCTAGAACATAATAATTCCCCAGTGAGGGCAAAAGTATTACCCCATTCCAGGCTGCTAAGCCTCCTGTAGATTCCCAATTCCATCCAGAGATATGGTTCTTCCCTGTAATGGAGATACTAAGGTTGGAAGGGGTGAGCATTCTCTCACCTGTGTACATGATGAGACTCCTATAAAGGCTGCACTGAGTGGCAGGTGCCACTTAAGAGAACAGGTATCAGGAAACGGTTTATGGCCTAAGAGAGGGAGGTGGATAAGAGCAGGAGTTTTTCTGAGAAAGTAACATTTGAATTGGGCTTTGAAGAGCCAGAGAGAATAGACGTTCTAGGCAGTGAGAACAGCATCTGCAAATGTCCTGTGATGAGAAAGGGTTGCCTTATTTAAAGGACAGAGTGAAGGCTAGTGAGACTAAAGCTGAGAATGTGAAGGGGAATCAAGGACAGATATTGTTAGGGAAATAAAAGGATATTAAAACATGTGAGACCATCTAGAATCTAGACCATAACACTCTGCTTTTTCTCAGAGTAATTGAAAATAATTTGAGTGGTGAGTGAGTAGTGACATTATTAAACTTGGATTTTGAAAAGATCAACAGGTTAGAGAAAGGCAAGATTAATGTGAGGAGACCAAAGAAGAGTCTATCAATATGTCCAGAGGTGAGAGACTAAGATTGTTTAGAAGAGCTCAGTTTACCTGGGAGGAATTTGTTAAGGAATTTGCTAGGAATATATCTAAATATTGGACCAACCTAATAGGCTGAGCTTGGTAAATTCAGCTGAAAGGCTGAGTTGTTGAGTTAGATTGGTGGGCAGCTTTGTCCATGATTCTTTTAGCAATTTTCAGATATGCAATACAGCATTAACTACAGTCATCACGCTGTATGTTATATCCCCATGACTTCCTTATTTTATAATTGGAAGTTTGTATTTTTTGCCTCCCTTTACCCATGTCACTGTCTTTAGGTCTGAACAGCTGCTATATTGTTGTTGATAGTGTCTACTCTTGAGACCTCCACGGAGGGTAGCCCACTGGACTCCTCTGTCCTGGAATTTCCCAGGCAAGAATACCAGAGTGGGTTGCCATTTCCTACTCCAGAGGATCTTCTCAACCCAGGGATTGAGCCTGTGTCTCCTGCACTGCAGGAAGTCTATACCCACTGAGCCACCAAGGAAGTCCATATTGGGATTACTTAGTTTTAACAAATTTCAAGGCATAGCCCCTTAGCCAAGGCTATTTTCTCAGTCTAGCCCAAAGCTGACTCAGCAGACTCTGAACTCCTAGAATATAAATAATTCCCCAGTGAGGGCAAAAGTATTACCCCATTCCAGGCTGCTAAGCCTCCTGTAGATTCCCAAATCCATCCAGAGATATGGCTCTTCCCTGTAATGGAGATACTAAGGTTGGAAGGGGTGATGTTCTCTGTGTACATGATGAGACTCCTATAAAGGCTGCACTGAGTGGCAGTTGCCACTCAGGCATACGGTGCTGGGATTGGCAGCATCTAAGGGCTGTTCACCCCTGGCTTCCACATTTGCTTCACTTCCTCAGTGTCCAGTGCAGATCTCTCTGATTCAACAGGCTCATTTGGTTTGGTTTAAAATGAGGCATATCAAATTCATAGGTCTTTTTCTTGCTTCATAGGCTTCTTAACCTACTATTTCTGGAGTTGTTTATGACACTTTTTTTTTAATAGTCTGTAACAGGAAAGATCCCTGAGTCTACTCTTAGCTTTCTTGGTATCCTTTTGTTCTCCTGAATTTGGAGAACTGATTCCTTGGGATCTTCATTCTTTGCTTCAGCAACAACTCCTATTATTCAGCATCTCCTTTAAGCTGTACCTGCCAAACCAAAGATGAGCTTTCTTTTTGCAGAACTTTGGGATGCCTATGATCCTAATACTATGCTTACAACATGAAAATATTGTTTTCTTCTTTAGAAACAATCACAGAAACAAGTCTTCTCATTAATTAAGTGAACATTTATTGAAGATTTGCCAGGTGCCAGGTAGTGTGCCAGGCATTAAGGAAAGTTGAACAAAAACCAACAAAACCTCTGTAATCAAATAATCATAAAAATAAATGTGATTGCAACTGTGCCATGTGCTATGAAAGAAATCTTACCAGTATTGAGAGAACATGTATTAGGAAACGGTTTATGGCCTAAGAGAGGGAGGTGGATAAGAGCAGGAGTTTTTCTGAGAAAGTAACATTTGAATTGGGCTTTGAAGAGCCAGAAAGAATAGACATTCTAGGCAATGAGAACAGCATTTGCAAATGTCCTGTGATGAGAAAGGGTTGCCTTATTTAAAGGACAGAGTGAAGGCTGGTGAAACTAAAGCTGAGAATGTGAAGGGGCATCAAGGACAGATATTGTTGGAGAAATAAAAGGATATTAAAACATGTGAGACCATCTAGAATCTAGACCATAACACTTTACTTTTTCTCAGAGTAATTGAAAATAATTTGAGTGGTGAGTGAGTAGTGACATTATCAAACTTGGATTTTGAAAAGATCAACAGGTTAGAGAAAGGCAAGATTAATGTGAGGAAACCAAAGGAGAGTCTGTCAATACGTCCAGAGGTGAGAGACTAAGATTGTTTAGAAGAGCTCAGGAATTTGTTAAGGAATTGGCTAGGAATATATCTAAATATTGGCACCAACCTAATAGGCTGAGCTTGGTAAATTCAGCTGAAAGGCTGAGTTGTTGAGTTAGATTAGAACCTTGCAATCTATTAAATTATATTCTGTAATATAAACAAGCAACCCCAAGTTATGAGTCCAACTTCAGCTGTGACAAATAGATTACTTAAGTTTACAAACTTTTGAAAGCAATTCAGTAAAAACTCTATCCGATATTTCATCATCATATATCACTTATGAATATTATTTGCTTATATATTGTACTTGAAATTATTTACATTTGATAATCTTAAATATTTGAAATAAAATATATGCTGATCATATTGGATTTTAAAACTTCTGAATTTAAGTTTTTTCTAAGTCATTTCAATATTTCCTCTACATTTTGAGGGGTGTTTTTATTTCCTCAAAAACTCCTTTTAAAATACTAAGATAATAATAAAGTGTTCCCAGTACAACCTGTGTCTAGATAACTACCCACATCACTTTTCATGTATGACTTGACATTTCATGACTTTAAAGAAATAGTGGGCAGATTTATATAGAATGACAAAGCTCCATAATACAGTCCCTTTAATCTCTTCTTGTGAAACAAAAGATCATTTTTCCTGTGTAGAAAGAAATCACATGTAGCATCTCATTTTATAGCACCGGGATTGTCTCATTTATGAGTTTTAGGCAATTAGTAGGAAAAATTGAAGAGCTTTGTCAGGTATTTTCTTTGTGTTTTGACTCATTTAATCCCAGCATAAGTTCATTATTTTCATGTTTCTGTCTTGAATGATTTACTCTATTTTATTAAAATGAGTAGTAGAGAGCAGAATGATAGAAAAGGGTGGTTTAGATGATAATTTCAAGGAGCTTAACTTAACTGAGGATTGCTAATGACTACCAACCAGAAGCAATTTCTCTGTTCATTTAATCATTCCACAAAGATGAGTGTGGGATGCTAGAAATACAAAGATGATATATAGTCCTTGTCTACAGGGACATTATGGTCTATTTGGACATGCTACAAATGAATGCCATACAAGGTGACAATCTCAAGCTCACAGATGTATATCCTGGGCACATGGAGGTATAATGAAGGAGGATTCAGTGTTGGAGCTTACTGGGATCCAGTTAACTGGCTTTCTGAGAGGATCCAGTAAACAGTAACTGTTTCTCATCTGAATGCTAAATTTGAAAGGCAAGCCAAGTTAATTCATTGACCTATCAGAGACGTCATTATATCTTCCCTGGGGTGGAGTGAGTAAAAACCTAGAGGAGGGATGGGATAAAGTTCATCTAGTGGCATTTTGTGCAAATGAAAGAAACAATCATTCATTTCCTCATACACCTGGCTGGGGTCTAGAGGTCAGTGAAGTCTTTACAAAGGTATTGCCACCTAATTTTAAAGAAACAGTAGGAATAACCTAGGCTCTGAAATGGGAAGAATAACAGGGAATAGTATTCTTAGCAGAGGGGTCTGTATGTACAAAGGTATGGAGGCAACAGACAGTGCTGTGCCTCAGTATCTGAGTGACTGAGCCAAGCTGGTATCTCTCAGTATCTGAGAGATAACAGTGGTGGAAGATGAGCGTGCCACCCAAAAAACAAGGGTGTAATCAGGCAGGACAGTCTCATTCGTTATGCTGAAGACTCAGACTTTATTCACTAGGCAGTGGAGAACATGACGGTTTTGAATTAGGATAGAAACATGGTCAGAGTTACCCTTTAGAAGACACTCTGTCAATATGGTGCGGGTTTGTTTTCATGAGTTGAAGGCAGGGAGTCCTGTAAATGGAGATGGTGTACAGAGAAGGGATGAGTATCAGATATGTTAATGAGGCAGAAACTAAGGGCTTAGTGAGTGGCTGCATGCATCTTATGGGTACAGACCTGGGAAGATAGTGAAAATGTCCAAGTTTCTGGCTGAGATAGTTGTGGGTTGATGGATCATTTCCTGAGGTAGAAGGGAAAAGCTTTTAAAATGTTTGGGAGAGCTTTTAAGATGTACTAAGGTCAAGATTCCTGTGGAACATTCAAATGGAGTGAGATGTGTAATAGGTGTTGGGCATATGATCTAGAATTTCCACCTTTTTGTCAGTTGTGGATCATGACACAAACGGCAAATGGAATTTTTCTTTGCAGAAGCCAGTATGGTTAAAAAGGGATTTGCATGTAGAACTTTTCTTAAGGGTCTATGTAATCCAGTCTCCCATTCCATCTATGTATAACATTTAGCAAATACGTCCTCATTAAAATTTAGTTAGATAAATAAGTACGTGATTACCTGGGACCGCATCATCAAAACATCGTAACATTCTCGTAGATGTGTGTCGGTGTCTGTGCCCTAGACCAGCAGCAGCATAGCATTCAGACCGAAATTAGAGGCTTAGTAGATGATGCGCAAGCATGGATCCCAGAATTGGACAAGAATCTTCTGTGCTCATTTGAAATTGGCTCTGACTGTGGTTTCTCTGTCACAGATTTGGGGATGGAAGAGTGTTCCCACAGGAAAAGCCATGTGCGCTGACATGGAAACCGAATGGAACCTTGGCTAGGCTAAGCGTCATTGCTATTTTAGTCACTTCCAGATGTCTGCTGTTGGAGTTTTAAGGGAAAGGGAAAAACGTATGGCTTGTGGTGGGCCCACAGGGTGGAAGGGAAGGGGGAATTCTCTGTTAAGCCTTTCAGTGTTTTTAAAACCACCCCTCGATAGGCTACTGAGAGAGACTGGATAAAGCTTTTAAAAACTGTGCTCTTCAAAGGTACCTTCTCTTTCATTTACATGCTTCACTGCACAGGTAGAAATAGGCTAGCTGAAGAAACCTTTGTTAAATAATTAGGATTCCAAAAAAAGAGACCTTTCCCACTTTGGTTGTGATCTAATATTTATGTAGTGCCACCATTGAGCATATGCTGAATAATACATATGCCAGATGAGTTAGCTGCCCTGGTAGCTATTGTGCTAACCTAACAAGCTCACCAGATGTTTGCTACATATCTCCTTTCTCTTTTTATGTTGTTTTGAAGGTGGCTTTTAATCCCAGTACTGTTGTTGTGAGTTAGAAAAAGAAGTCAGCTTGTAATGTTTATACATGTGAGAATGAGGCCCTTCGAGGATGGGGATGAGGCCCTTTGAAATCTTTTCAAAGGAGTGTCTGGAGGTCCTGGAACCACTCTGAATCAATCCAGGGGTCCTGGGGCTTCAGTTTCTTTGGTTTCCTGGATAAATAAGACATTAGTATGATGCAAGACCTGGTAGGAAAAGAGAACATAGGAGAAGCAGTATAGCACAGTGGTTAAGTATACAGATTTAAAATTAGACCCCGTTCAGGTTCAGACTGTTGCTTACTAGCTGCGTGAACATGAACAAGTAACTTAACTTCTCTAAACCTCAGTTTCTTCATCAGCAAAGTAGATATAAAGCTATAGTGTCTTTTTGCAGGTTGGGGGGAGTCATGGTAAATAATACCACTGCGTTGTCAACTCAGGTTGTGAGCTAACCAGAAATAAGACAAACAGACAGATGGAGGTCAGCGTGTCACGTTTATCATTGTTAAAGCTGGGATATTGAAGAATGTGCATCTTTTCATGGGCAAATGAGCTTCAGAACAGACTGTCCTACCCAGCTGCCCTAGACCAGGACAGGGTGGCCCTCATATGGACAGAACACAGAGGGCGATCTCAAAGGAGGAGGAAGAGTGGTGCCCCACCTTGTCCCCATTCCTCAGCCATGCTCTACTATCAGATGAGGTTCTCCTCCCTGGAGCTGGTATGAGGCAGTGGAGAGGGGCCGGGAGTGTTGCACTCACGGGTCTTCTCTATATGGAAAGTAACAAAACTAGAGGAAAATGAGTGCCCCTAATAGGAGCCACTTCAAGAGGGTGCTTGTGAGGATTCTGTAAGATGAAGTATTCGGCAAACTCTAACTGCTCAATAACGTTCATTTTTATGTATTTAAAAAAAGGGTTTATTTATTTTATGTATTCTTTTCGGCTGTGCTTTGTCTTTGTCGCGGTGTGTGGGCTTCTCACTGTGGTGGCCCCTCTTGCTGGGGAGCTCTAGGCTCAGTAGTTGTGGCCCATAGACTTAGCTGCTCCATGGCATGTGTAATTTCCCCAGAGCAGGGATCAAATCCATGTCCCCTGCACTCCAGGCAATTCTTATCCACTGTGCCACCAGGGAAGTCCCTGCTCAGTCAAGTTTATTGATTGATATTATTACTGCAATTATCCTCTCTCTTCACAAAGCATAGTAGTTTTAAATTATTGTCAGAGAGATGAAGCTGAAGAGAAGAGGGGGAAGTAGATGCATAGTAATACAGAAACAATGCCACCAAACCAAGCGTGAAGAACACAGTGGATGAGAGGAGAGAAAGATGAAGAATATTAGAAGGGAAACAGCATCAAACTATGCCATGTTCTACGTAGAGAGAGCAGTTACTTAATTGGCTTTGGAAGACAGTGATGCCAACCCTGGCAGATAATTTTTGGGAAAGAGCATGTAGTTATATGAATAAACATGCCCATTTGGGGATAACAATCTTTTTTTAATTTTTATTTTTACTTTATTCTACGTTACAATACTGTATTGGTTTTGCCATACAGTGACATGAATCAGCCACAGGTGTACACGAGCTCCTAATCCCAAAGTCCACTCCCACTCCCCACCCCATATCATCTTTCTGGATCATCTCCGTGCTCCAGCCCCAAGCATCCTGTATCCTGTATCGAACATAGACTGGCGCTTCGTTTCTTACATGATAGTATACAAGTTTCAGTGCCATTCTCCCAAATCATCCCACCCTCTCCCTTGATGAATAGAAGGTTGTATATATTAGTTGCAATGTCATCTCATCTGCTCCTTGTTTTTGCTAAGCATGAGCTGAAACATGGCCTCTGTACCTTATGGAGAACAAATTTAACTGTGGCCTCGGTGACTGAAAATGGAAACCTGCCTTGAAACTTTGAGGAAGCACATTTCAGATTCCCCCCCGCAAGCTCTTAAAATTGTAAATCTAATGACACAATGAAGAGTGTTTTGATGTTTCAATCAATGGGTATTTCACGGCAATGGCTCCACAGCTGAGCAAGCCTATATTTGGTGAAAAATCGGGTCTATTTAGAAGTCCCTGAATTTCAAGTAAACCAAGAGGCTGTCAGTCAGTGTGGCAGCTGAAACAGTCACTCAATGAAGCAAAACAATAGGGCTCATGTCACAGCCATCTCCCAAGTTGAGAATTAATGTCATTTTGTTATTCTTCTTAGAAGTCAATCTTTTTTCTTTGAGTTGCTCTTCATAGCATCTGTTAAGCGGCTTTGTTGTTGGATTTTAGGGCTTGGCTCAATATTCCGTCCTCTTTTATGGCTATTACGACAATAAACGAACAATTGGATGGATGAATTTCAGACTGCCACTCTCCTATTTTCTGGTGGGGATCATGTGCATTGGATACAGTTTTCTGGTTGTCCTTAAAGCGTAAGTTTCATTGATCTCCTGGGAAGCAAGCAATGATTGCTGGAATCAAATGGGAAAGTTAATTTGGGAACTGGATTTTTTTTTCTGCTTCATTTCTACAGGATGCAGAGTATATAAGAGATAAAATGTGATTTTAATACCTGTACTAATAATGTTAGACTATTATATTTCCCAAACAAAAGGACTGAAAACAAAGGCAAGCCTTTGATCATATCACTGGGTCTCAGTGATGGTTGTGTACCTATCCTGTAGTTAAGTTTATTTTAAAATTGTGCTCTTTTGTATTTTAAGGTGTAAGTCAATGTTGCAAACAAGACAGGAAAACAGCTGTTGACCCCTCTTTTAGTGTGCAGAGAGGTTTGTGACTTGCAGGATCAGCGCAATAGGCAGAATCTGTTGTTCTTTGCTCATTAAAAAACAACAACAAAAAGAAAAACCCCACAAAAAACCAGAATAATCACTCATCCAAAAAATTTCAACTGTGTAAGACAGCAGAAACAAATGGCCCTCAACGAGATCATCATGATCAACTGTGTAATCATATTTTACCTTGGAAGAGGATTTATTAGAGCATGGGAAAGAATTTCACTGGGGGAACTGATGAAACTGCAGATTATTTTTTCCCCCTGTTTGAAATATATTGTTAAAACTTCACTTGAAAACACTGCAGGAACCTTGCATCGTCATTTAGGGCTATGAATAACCCAACTTTTAGCTAATTTTCTGAACTAGTTTAGCAGAAGTGTTGAACATCTCAATGAAGTCTCCCTTTTATTTATGCACAAGGTAAACTGAGCTTTTGCTTCATTGCAGGGAAGGACCTTTACTTGAGGGTCCAAGTCCTCTTCAGCAGGAGCTCTCTGGAGCAGTCTGAAACACGCTTTACATCCTGTCCCTGCCAAACTTATTGGTTCCCCAAGAAAAACTATCACATTTAGATCTTTAAGCCCTTTCAGAACTTGAAAAAGGCCTTAGTGGAGACCCTGTATCCAAAATTTTTGTCTACTTGTCCAAGTGTAATCAGAGACCCTAAGTATGTAATATATCTATCTACCTGCTAAAATAGTATCTCATTCTAAAAAGTCTAACATATTTCTAGCCATTTAGATTTGGCAGGATTAAAGTCAAGGGTATCAAGGCCTTGTGAGTATCATTTCAAATTGGTCCTTTAGTCTCCATTTTCCCCAAGGAAGCATGTCTATGGATGTCCACTTCCTCAGCTTGTTTTAGTGACTCTGCAGAAGCTATATACTCTAGTGGTCTCTTGAGCCATTCTGGTGGTGGTTTAGTCACTAAGTTGTGTCTGACTCTTATGATCGTACGAACAGTAGCCAGCCATGTTCCTCTGTCCATGGGATTCTCCAGGCAAGAATACTGGAGTGGGTTGCCATAGCCATTCTTCATGAATTCAAATACCAGCTCTAGCCCATTATAAAAGAACTTTGACAAATTGTTCAACTGCTCTGTTTTCCTGTTTCTGTGCTGTGCTTAGTCGCTTAGTCACTTAGTCGTTCAGCCGTGTCTGACTCTTTGTGACTCCATGGACTGTAGCCTGCCAGGCTTCTCTGTCCATGGAGAGATGAATTCTTGTCCAGGCAAGAATACTGGAGTAGGTTGCTATGCCCTCCTCCAGGGGATCTTTCCAACCCAGATATCAAACCCAGGTCTCCCACCTTGTAGGCAGATTCTTTACTGCCTCAGCCACCAAGGAAGCCCATAAATACTGGAGTGGGTCGCCTATCCCTTCTCCAGGGAATATTCCCAACCCAGGAATCAAACCAGGGTTTCTTGTATTGCAGGCAGATTTTTTAGCAGCTGAGCTACCGGTGGCTCAGACGGTAAAGCGTCTGCCCACAGTGTGGGAGACCCGGCTTCAATTCCTGGGTTGGGAAGATCCTCTGGAGAAGGCAATGGCAACCCACTCCAGTACTCTTGCCTTGAAAATCCCATGGATGGAGGAGCCTGGTGGGCTGCAGTCCATGGGGTTGCTAAGGGTCAGGCACGACTGAGCGACTTCACTTTCTTTTGAGCTACCAAGGAAACACTTTCCTCTTTCTGATAGAGATGTACTAACACCTTGATGTTAGGATGGCTATGAGGACAATATGAGTTAATACAATCAAAGCACTTAGAACATGGCTAGCATGTGCTAATTTAACTGTTTTATTAGGATTATAATTCATGGGCTTACTGAAAAACCAAACAAAGCCAGCATGATAAGAAGTGAGGTCATTTGATAGCCCTCACAGTAAGATAGTTATGCATGGTTATGTAGTTGTACATTAAGAGATTTGTACATTTATTATAATTTCTGG
>SJYC01103104.1:0-47746 GCA_006408675.1 Madoqua kirkii
AAATATCTCCATAGATAAATCATAGTGGTATGCACAGATTATTTCCTTATGAGAAATTTCTCTAAATTGAATTGCCCAGTCATAGAGAAGATATTTTTGAAAAAGTACATTCACATTTTCTACAACTAACTTCTATAAAATGTAAACTCTGCAGACTCTAGCATTAGACTCCGAGATCCATAAAATGTTAAGGTTAGGTGAAATTTTGACAAAATAAATCATAATGCTTTTATTTTACCCAGAAATAAATCAAGAGTCTGTGAACTGAAGTGAGTTGCTTAAGTTATTTAGTCAGAGGATAAATAAGGACAATGAAATGGTCTTTTTTTTTTAAGTTATTATGTTTAGTATACTAAATTACATACTGATTAAATCTGAGTAAATTGGGCTTAAAGTGACCTTATATATTTTTCCAGTTGTAAATTCACAGTCAAAGTATCATCACAACAAACCTAAGAGGATGAACTGAGGTAGGAAAATTACTGGCTAGGAGCAGACTGTTAGACCATGTAATGTAAGTTAATCTTTCTGTAAGGCTTCTCTGAGCATAGCAGATGGTTCTCAATGTTTATAAAGAGTTCACTGGCTCGTGGAAGTGGAATGCTTTGCTCACAGAAAGAATTTTAACCACCCTGATTCAGCAAAATCGCCCTGAGGCCTCTTGTAAACTCTGGATTTTCTATAATGGTTCAACATTACTCCCACTTTAATTTATGTTGACACCATCCTTGCCATTTGTCAATGAAGTACGTAAATGGATTGACTACATGGCATGAGGTAAGAGTATATTCAATCAAATTAAAACCTCAGTGTCTTGTTTAAAGTTACACTTTTAACGTGGTCCTTGTTAAATTCCACTTTATGTAAGTGAAAAATATGGAAGATTTCCCTGAGATCTGATGAAGGGAGTACTAGATTACCTATAAATAAGAGGGATATGATTCACAGACCATCAGAGGATATTTCTAGTTATATTACACTGTATTATATTTTTATGTAGTGCTTACTATGTGTTAGAACATTACAAAATACATATGTTATTCTGTGTAATCATGCCAGCAACACTATGAAGTAGATATTTTCCTCCTTTACAGTAAGTTGAGAATTAGAGATGCTTAATAATTTGCTCAAAGACAATTTAACTGGTCAGTGGTGGAGCTAGGGCTAAAACCCACATCTGATTAACTTCAAAGCCATGAACCAGCCTTCCATCATATTGAATTTTTGCTGTAATGCTTACCCCTAGAAACATCAAGGACTCTACCAAAGCATGACTAATTCATGAGCCAGTCTATGGCATTTGTTACTCAAATGCTTAGACAGGTTTCTTGCTGTAGAATGGAATTGGCAGGAGGAGCTGGGATGTAGAATTAGGAGATAGGGAGATATTCCTTGCCTGGGAATGAGATACTATTCAGGGGTCCAGGGAAGAGGGTATGATAAAGAGTCAGTAAGAAGTCATGGGTCCCCAGTGAGGGGATGAGAACATGCACAAAGGGATAAGAACAGGCTGGGCTGGATGGAATCTATCTTCAGGCAGTGAGGGTTAGCGTACAAAGCCCTGAGGTGCTGAATTATCCTAGAAGATGAGGCTTGGATTTGTCCTAGGTTCAGTTCAGTTCAGTTTAGTCACTCAGTCATGTCCGACTCTGCAACCTCATGAATCCCAACACACCAGGCCTCCCTGTCCATCACCAACTCCCAGAGTTCACTCAGACTCACGTCCATCGAGTCAGTGATGCCATCCAGCCATCTCATCCTCTGTTGTCCCCTTCTCCTCCTGCCCCTAATCCCTCCCAGCATCAAAGTCTTTTCCAATGAGTCAATTCTTCACATGAGGTGGCCAAAGAGTTTCAGCTTTAGCATCATTCCTTCCAAAGAACACCCAGGACTGATGTCCCTCAGAATGGACTGGCTGGATCTCCTTGCAGTCCAAGGGACTCTCAAGGGTCTTCTCCAACACCATAGTTCAAAAGCATCAATTCTTTGCCACTCAGCTTTCTTCACAGTCCAACTCTCACATCCATACATGACCACAGGAAAAACTATAGCCTTGACTAGATGGACCTTAGTCAGCAAAGTATGTCTCTGCTTTTGAATATGCTATCTAGGTTGGTCATAACTTTTCTTCCAAGGAGTAAGCGTCTTTTATTTTCATGGCTGCAGTCACCATCTGCAGTGATTTTGGAGCTCCCCAAAATAAAGTGTAACACTGTTTCCGCTGTTTCCCCATCTATTTCCCATGAAGTGATGGGACCAGATGCCATGATCTTCGTTTTCTGAATATTGAGCTTTAAGCCAACTTTTGCACTCTCCTATTTCACTTTCATCAAGAGGCTTTTTAGTTCATCTTCACTTAAGGGTGGTGTCATCTGCATATCTGAGGTTATTGATATTCCTCCTGGCAATCTTGATTCCAGCTTGTGCTTCTTCCAGCCCATCGTTTTTCATGATGTACTCTGCATATAAGTTAAATAAGCAGGGTGACAATATACAGCCTTGACGTACTCCTTTTCCTATTTGGAACCAGTCTGTTGTTCCATGTCCAGTTTTAACTGTTGCTTCCTGACCTGCATACAGATTTCTCAAGAGGCAGGTCAGGTGGTCTGGTATTCCCATCTCTTTCAGAATTTTCCACAGTTTCTTGTGATCCACACAGTCAAAGGCTTTGGCATAGTCAATGAAGTAGAACTAGATGTTTTTCTGGAACTCTCTTGCTTTTTCCATGATCCAGTGGATGTTGGCAATTTGATCTCTGGTTTCTCTGCCTTTTCTAAAACCAGCTTGAACATCAGGAAGTTCGTGGTTCACGTATTGCTGAAGCCTGGCTTGGAGAATTTTGAGCATTACTTTACTAGCATGTGAGATGAGTGCAATTGTGCTGTAGTTTGAGCATTAGTTTTTAAATTTGAGCATATATCAGAGTGCTCTGAAGGCACATGTAAACAGAGTTTCTGATTCAGTAGATCTAGACGAGGCTTGAGAATTTACTTAGAACTTTCCAGGTGTTGATGCTGTGGGTGGTCTGGGGACCATTATTGCATAGCATTGCCTCGGAGCCCTCGGCCAGGCCAGCCCGCAGCTTTCAGCAGGGTGATTCCAGCTGTGGGAAATGAGATTTGTGTGAAGAAAGCAGGTCACTGCAATGACAGAATTACCTCTGATATCCTGAATTTCATTTCATAATATCCAGAGGTTGATGATTTGCCAGAAATAACTAAACTTGCAGAGAGAGAATGGATTTTCTGACTTTTTAGTCCAGTGAGCACCATATGTCTTCTTTCTGGGTAGCTAACTGTGTCTCTAGCCCACCGCAAACGAAGGTCTAAAAGCAAGATTACTTGACTATTATGGACCTCAACTCAAATCCAAGTAGATTCTCCTGTTGCTAGTTCCTAAAAATCTTATTATGGGTGAGCAGCCCTTAGAGACTTCTCTATGTTTATTCCATTTGAATCATTTTATTATCTCAGGTTTCAAGAAAACCTGTTTTTTTTTCTTTTCCTCAAACATCATTTACTTTTAACCTTTTTATATTTTAGAGGCAAACTGCAAATTGGTTTACACTCATGAATGCATTGGCTTAAAAATGAAACTATAATGTTATCTCATATTTTAAAAAAATTCACCTTAAAAAGAATGAGCCTTGAATTTCACACTTGGTATTTGTTTGCTTTCTTACATTTGTTCTGTTTTTAGAGTGTGGATTTCTGAATTTAATAAATGGAATATAAATTCCATTTTTAATGTGCTTAGAGAGAAGCAATTCTTTAATAACTGAGTCAATCAATAATAGATTTTAAATTAGAAACGGATCTTAGAAATTATCTAGAAGTAAGCAAATTTTCTCTACATAGTATTTTCACTCTGCAGGTATGTTATTGTGATGTAATAAGAAATATATTTTGGTTTTTATCCCAGTTCTTGGCCAGAGCTCCTAAAATCTTTGCAGTTTCCTAAGCATTGAAGGTGCTAAGAACATCTTGTATTCTTATATTTGGTCTTTGGCCCTGACTCTTGATTCAGAGTTCCCAAATTCCTTTGGATATCTTGGATGATAGGAGCATTATTTTTTCCAATGAGGCAGCTCCTGGTGTGCTCCTGGATAGGAGGCTGGTCAGCAAAAGACCTGGCCATAATTAGAAGCTTGGAAATTTCAACCTTATTCCTCCATCCACCAGGGAAAGGAGAAAGGCTGGAAACTGAGTTAATGATTGGTTTTGTCCATGTGATGAAGTCTCCATAAAAATCTTTGACCCTTGGGGTTTGGAGAACTTCAGGTTGCTGAATATACTGAGAAGCTGGTGCACTTGGAGAAGGCAAAGAAACACTGTACTCTTTCCCCTGCACCTTGCCCATGCATCTTTTTTTTTTTAGCTTGCTATTCCTGAGTTGTGTCCTTTTATAATAAACCAGTAATCTAGTAAACAGTTTTCCTGAGACCTGTGAGCTGTTCTAGCAAATGATCAAACCTGAGGAGGGAGTCATGGGACTCTCTAATAGATGACAACCTGAGCTTTCAATGAATGGGTCTTGTGAGAACGAGACCTTAACCTGTGGGATCTGTTAGTGTCTGAATTGAGTTAAATTGTAGGACATTCAGTTGATGTCTACAGAGAGAAACACTTGGTTTGCGGGGTTGAGGGTTGGAGGAGTATCATGAATAAGTATAGTCATAGATGAAAATGAGTGATTTTCCTTGCATCAAGTGATATGGTCTCTGTTGTACCTATTAAAATCCTATTTTCATCCCAAACAGCAATAGACAATACATAAATGAATGAATGCAGCTATGTTCTAAAAAAAACACTTTATCCAGAAAAATTGGTGGTGGCCAGATTTGGCTTCTAAGCCATAATGCACCAATCCCTGATCTAGTTCATTCCATCAATTTATCTGTGAGGAAACTGAGGCCTGAATTAATCAGTGATTGGCTCAGCTCACCCAGCCAGGAAATGGCAGGCAAAGTCTCATACTAGGATCCCAATCCCAGGCAAATGTCTGTAGCACAAACCCACTGGCACAGTAGGGGTCCTCTACCCTTTCTCGGAATCGAGTTAATCAATTTATGCATCAAAGATGTCATTCCTTCAGCTGCCCCTGCTGCACATACGGTATGAAGCCAGGAGTTCCTAGTGTGTCCTTTGTGTTTTTCTAGTCACTTGGTTATAAAAATATCTCATCTCAAATGGCCTTTAAGAGGCTTATGGGCTTATGAAAATAAAAGAAATGTACTTCTGAACGTTTGAATTTTTTTATTTTCCTCAGTTTTGTGGGCTAAATCTGACACTCTTCTAAAGGGCCAAGGTTGAAGGTTTGATTCATAAATGGACACAGAGAAGAGCCGTTTCAAGGCCACAGATGGTGCAGGCCACCGACTGAGCATTTGTCACGTGTGTTCTGTGATCTCACAGGGCTCCAGGAGAAAAGGGAAGTTGATGCAGAGCAAAGGGCTCCTGAAAAAGAGAAAGACTCAGAGCTAACATTTCTCCAGATTAGAAGCAATTCATCTTCTTCATTTTTCCATGAAAACCACAGTTTTCTCATTGTTGATTTTAGAACAAAAACTATCAACTGAACCTCTTTGCATCTTACAGTAAGCTTCTCCATCTGCAAACTAAGTGAAACACTTTGTATAATCTTTAGTAATATCTTTAGTGAATTTACCTTGAAATCATCTGTCATTTTTGTTCTGCCAAATACATAGGGTTATTATTTCATTATGTATCATATGATTATTATATCTTGCTATTTAACCATTCTTGTTATGTCAGATTTGCCATTTACTCCCTGATGCTGTCACGAAGCACATCATCCGTATCTTTCAGTTAACTAGGAAAGTACTACTGCTTTTGGGGAAGTGACAAAGTTGATGCCTGGATTCAAGAATTCTTGAGGCACAGTGTTCAAAATTTGTGAAAGATTTGTTGGGGTTCCGAATCAGAGACCTATTCTGTCTTCTTACAAACATATTTTTGGACTCTTGGGTTTAAGAAGAACTGAGACACTCTCAGGTTATCTCTGTGTGTATGCATGTGTGTGTGTGTGTATGTGTGTGTGTGCACACGTGCATGTGTGTGTGTGTGTGTGTATGTGCTGAGGAAGGAGTTATTATGAGGATACACATCTGCCAGTGTCAGGATCTGGGGCAGTAATCAGGTTCTGCCACTCTATCACTCTGTCTTCATGGTTCTCTCACTTTCTATTTTTTGCTGTTCTCTTCTTTTATTACCAGTTAGTCAATTTCTTGATTGATTATTCCCTATATCAAATTAAGTAGAGCCAACTTTGTTGTGGCTAACTAGCATCACTCCATGGGTAGTTTTCCTTCTAAGATGCCTAATGTGTCACTAGGAAACCTTTGGGCTGAGATGCTCAGCTCACTTCCAATTGGTGATGTCTGCATACAAAGAACAACCAGGTGCTATTGCCCTGAACATAATGGTATTATCTCGGATATGAACACTGGACACTGAGTTGAATAACTTCTTTAACTTTGTTGTATTTTTAGCTCTTTTGTTAATTGTAAAAGAAATTTACATTTTTTGTTGAAAAATATTTTAAGTATGCAAAACTTAAGAAAATAACGTATAATCCATTACCTACATCTAACAACTATTAGTATACTGATTACTTTTAAGTTTTTTCTTTATGCATAGTTCTGTACTGAGTTGAAAAAATAACGTTTACATATTTTTTGTTTAACCTTAGAGCATAGTTTTCTCTTGGGTATTTAAATATCCTTTCAACAGTGATTGTAATTAGCTGCAATATATATCATAGCATAATTATATTGTATTTAACTTATCCAATGTTGGACATTTAGATGGTTTCATCTCTGCTTCTTAAAACTTGTCAACATTTAGGATTAATTTGTTAAAACAGATTACTGGAAGTAAATTTACAGGGTCAAAGAGAATCAGATATTGTCAAATTATTTTCTATAAACATAGGCCAAGTTTTACCTTCGCCAGCAATGTATGAGAGCCTGTCTCACCACACTTCCACAGCATCAAACGATAGCATTTAAAAATGAGTCTTAAGGCGTTAAAAAGGATGTCTTATTTTATGTATTGCTAGTTATTTATTATATTGATTATTCTGCTGTTGTTGCTTCTAGAAAGGAGGTGAGAGTCTAATCATACCTATATAAAAATATGAGAAACTTGCCTTTCAATTTTTGCCGTTTGAGATGCTAATCCGTATGTGAATATCTGTCTCCTCTAGCCTTCATATACTGAGTTTGACATCAGCGGCAATGTCCTTGCTCTGATCTTCAATCAAGGAATGATCTGGTAAGCCAACTGTGGACAATTCATCACTTGAAATGAGCCCGGAAGATATTATTGCACAGAGCACTGTAGCCTGGTGTCAGAGAAGTCCACAGCCAGTGCCTAACTCAGCATTTGTTTTTCAGAGTGAATGGCTTTGTAGAGTTTACTTTTCTGCCCAGATTTGAAGTCTTAATTCTATAAGGCATCTTGTTTTGCAGAGCACTTTTTCATCAAATACTGGGAGTCTAGGTTCTGGCTTCTAGATTATTTGAATGCTTTTTGTAGTTTTATGTCTTGTGACACTAGGATCTCACAGTGAAACATTAATGATCCCATGATTGCATGTTAAGAATGAAAGAAATTAATATAAGACCTTTCTGAGAAACTTACGTGTGGTCACTATTGAGCACGTTTTAAATGGAATTTATGGCTACTTTAAAAAGGTATTACCTTACCAAATTCAATACTTGATAGAGATGAAACACATGTTTTAGGAAGGTTTAGTTAGAAATATGGTGTTTTTTTTGGTAACTTGTTTCATGGGGCCATTTGCACATCAGACTTATTTCTTCTGCTGTACAAAGGATTGTCATATCTTTTATTAAATGAAAGCATTTTCACTGTAAATCCTGACAAGTTAAGATGAGTTGATACAGTAGAAAACATTTTAGACTATAAAAGTTGAATCATAGCAGGAAATTCATCTGGGGACCATGTGTCTTGAAAATCTGTCACAATTAACTAACACATATTAACCAACAAGCAGTTATAACTGAGCCTCCTTATCCCATTGACACAGGACAAATATTGTGCCTGTGATCACACCATTGTCCTAAGTACATATGCTAGTTACTGGAGTCAGTTTTGCATGAGCTTCATATATTACTCAACTCCTACAACCACAGCTAGTCTGAATTGTTAAACCTTTGTGAAGGCAGACCTCTCTGCAACTGTTAAAATGATCATGCTTAAATAAACTGAAGATTATAGTCAAGGGTTCCATCATTCTGTGTTGGGGCCTGTCAAATTCCTGGGCTTCACTAGGTCAGGCCCTGCAGAGAAGACTATAAAGAGATCCTCTTCTCCATTGCAGGTATGTTTTAAAATGTGGTTCCTGTTCTCTTGCTCCAAGTTTTACACATTATTTATGGCTCATCTGTCCAGAGAATCACTAAGGAGTGAAAGGCATCCTTCTTCAGGCAGAGAGGAGAGTCAAGGTGGCTCAACGTGTGACTGTCTACAGAGACAGCAAAGGGCTCACCTTCTGATCTTTTATCTCCTGTAGGGGATTCTGCTGTCATGGCAGAAAATGGCTAACA
Organism: Madoqua kirkii; assembly: GCA_006408675.1. NCBI lineage: Eukaryota > Metazoa > Chordata > Mammalia > Artiodactyla > Bovidae > Madoqua > Madoqua kirkii. Next base: position 8,594 of record SJYC01103104.1, read on the forward strand.
CTGCTGTTGGAATAATGGGAAACCACTGCCTTCTTCCAGTTTTAAAATTCCTTGGCTCTTATGCAGAGTGTCATAAATCCCTCAGGCCTGGTGGGCACCATTTGTACAGACATATGCTGCATGTCTCTCTCCTGTGCTTTCATAGTGAAGACAACAGATTGACCTAGAAATTTGTTGTCATTGTAAGCAAAGCTCTTCTAATTGTGTCCTGATTACTTTCACCTATAATTTTGCCACTCTTTAGTCCACTATTATTCATACTGAAATTCTTAAATATAAAAAAAATGCTCTTCAGTTCTCTGGCAAACTCATCTCAGAATCTTTGCAGTACCTTTATTACACTATTACTTTTCTATATTCATCCTTCAGATGAAGCTTGCTTCTGGTTAGTTAGAAGCATGATTCTGTTTAGAAAGTGATTCTGTTTTTGAGTGTATAAGACATTTACATGCTTCCCAGAGTTCTAGAAGCAAAAAACTATCCTTCACTTTTGGGTCAACCCTTCGTACAAACGGTCTTTTCCTCCTTCCCAGAACACTGGTGAGGGGGTAGGGATGTGGTAGGGGGAGTGTATAGCCCAAGTTGAGTAGGCTTCCTTGTACTCACACTATTTTATGAGGCGTAAGGATCTGATATCTGAATTTGGCCATTTTCTACAGAAACGATGGAAAGAGTATGGAGATTTTGTGTTCAGTATTACTGGTTTGTGACTGGAGATGTTCAATAACTGCTTTAGGAGTTTCTGAGTAGTGAAGGCTATTTACACAGATATAAACAACTCTAAGGAGTGAAAGGCATCCTTCTTCAGGCAGAGAGGAGAGTCAAGGTGGCTCAACGTGTGACTGTCTACAGAGACAGCAAAGGGCTCACCTTCTGATCTTTTATCTCCTGTAGGGGATTCTGCTGTCATGGCAGAAAATGGCTAACACTGCTGTTGGAATAATGGGAAACCACTGCCTTCTTCCAGTTTTAAAATTCCTTGGCTCTTATGCAGAGTGTCATAAATCCCTCAGGCCTGGTGGGCACCATTTGTACAGACATATGCTGCATGTCTCTCTCCTGTGCTTTCATAGTGAAGACAACAGATTGACCTAGAAATTTGTTGTCATTGTAAGCAAAGCTCTTCTAATTGTGTCCTGATTACTTTCACCTATAATTTTGCCACTCTTTAGTCCACTATTATTCATACTGAAATTCTTAAATATAAAAAAAAATGCTCTTCAGTTCTCTGGCAAACTCATCTCAGAATCTTTGCAGTACCTTTATTACACTATTACTTTTCTATATTCATCCTTCAGATGAAGCTTGCTTCTGGTTAGTTAGAAGCATGATTCTGTTTAGAAAGTGATTCTGTTTTTGAGTGTATAAGACATTTACATGCTTCCCAGAGTTCTAGAAGCAAAAAACTATCCTTCACTTTTGGGTCAACCCTTCGTACAAACGGTCTTTTCCTCCTTCCCAGAACACTGGTGAGGGGGTAGGGATGTGGTAGGGGGAGTGTATAGCCCAAGTTGAGTAGGCTTCCTTGTACTCACACTATTTTATGAGGCGTAAGGATCTGATATCTGAATTTGGCCATTTTCTACAGAAACGATGGAAAGAGTATGGAGATTTTGTGTTCAGTATTACTGGTTTGTGACTGGAGATGTTCAATAACTGCTTTAGGAGTTTCTGAGTAGTGAAGGCTATTTACACAGATATAAACAACTGTCAAACAATCATAGGTAAAATCCATTTTGGTATGAATTAGCTAATATGATCAGTATCAGCTCCTTGGAAGAAAAGCTATGAGCAACCTAGACAGCATATTAAAAAGCAGAGACATTACTCTGCTGACAAAGGTCTGTCTAGTCCAAGCTATCATTTTTCTAGTAGTCATGTATGGATGTGAAAGTTGGACTATAAAGAAAGCTAAGCACCGAAGAATTGATGCTTTTGAACCTTGGTGTTGGAGAAGACTCTTGAGAGTCCCTTGGACTGCAAGGAGATCAAACCAGTCAATAGTAAAGGAAATCAGTCCTGAATATTCACTGGAAGGTCTGATGCTGAAACTGAAACTCCAATACTTTGGCCACCTGATGCGAAGAACTGACTCGTTAGAAAAGACCCTGATGCTGAGCAAGACTGAAGGCAGGAGAATGGGGTGACATAGGGTGAAAAGGTTGGATGGTATCACCGATTTGATGGACATGAGTTTGAGCAAGCTTCGGGAGTTGGTGATAGACAGGGAAGCCTGACGTGCTGCAGTCAATGGGATCGCAATGAGTCAGACACAACTGAGTGACTGAAATGAACTGATCAATAAAACTATATTGCACACATATTTTTAAAACAGACAGCACAGGCTTTGTAATCATATTTTTAAATGATGGAAGCAGATCATGTCTCTATCAGAGCAGGATGTAGCAGTAGCAGAGAACACACAGTGAAAAAGAAGATGGGTTTGGACATTGTTCCGTCACTGGCTCCTGTATCTCCCTGCCAGTCTTGTCACAGTCTGCTATCTCATTTTCTCCCTTGATCAAATGTGAGTAATTTACCTGACATGTACCATGTCACTAGAATAATAAGGAGAGCTAAATAAAAGAAGCTTTCCTTTGCTTTGATCTTCTTGGAAGAAAAGCATTTTATAAGGCTAAGGTATAGAATGATCTTCAACTGACAGATGATGGGATCAGGTCTGAGTAAGGGACTTAGTGAGCTGAGCTGATTAGTCAGTAGCAGGCAAAGATGGAATGAGCTTTAAGACTCAGATATCACTGTGCTGGCATCTCTCTTTCTAGGTTAATGTTCTTGAGTCATTTGTTCAAAATGCCTGTGTGATATTTATTTTGAAATTCTTAAATTTATTTACTTATACATATGCACTTATGTATATGAGTGTACATGTGTACATACAGATAAATGACACATGCCTATGTATAGATAAACATGTATGTGAAATTAGGCAAGTTTGCATCTTGAATTATGTGCAAAACCATATCTTAGGATAGACTAAGTTGTGTACCAATGACATACAATCCTCAAATCTTAGCAACTTAGAAAAGGAAAAGTTTATTTTTTGTTTACTCCATGTGAAATGTGAGTTGGTAAAGGACTCTGCTCCTGTAAGTTACTCTCACTATAGTCTCATAGACCGGGACAGAACAGCATCCTTCTGGAGCATCACTGGTCAGAACAGCAGAGAGAGAGGAGAACAAAAACCCTACAGCATTATTAAAGTTTTCACCCAGTAGTGAGACACTCCATTTTTATCTCTAATTTACTGGCCTAAATAAATCACGTAGCTAAGCCTGACTTTGAGGAGGGTGCAAGCATAATCATCTGTAAGTATACTGCCTTACAAACATTGACATTGGGAATATAATCTAGTGCTTTGTAATTATGAATCCTCAGCTGGGACTGTCACTCACCTGCTAACATTTCTGGGGTTCCAGGTTGTTCCAAAGTTTACCTTCATTTTTAAAAAACTAATGAACCTTATATCTTAGAGAAGTTGAATGTTCACTGCAACTTTGAATGGAAAGTACAGAGTTCCCATATACCTCCTACCCCTACCCATGCACAGCCTCTGTTGACATCTTCCACAATGCTGTACCTTTGTTATAATCAATGAAACTACATGGACAAATCATCATCACTCAAAGTCCATACCATTTTTTTTTTAATAGTCCATCTTTCTACAAAGTCTTTGGTCAATTTAGTATGTTTAAATATTTTTCAGATCTGTTGTATGGGAACTTACCAACAAGACAACACAAACTGAAACAAATTATCACTTTTCAATGAAATGGTTTAATGTTGGGTTGCACAAGTTCAATTATAGCAGAAAATAACTTCTTGGTCTAACTCAACCCCTTATGCCTTCAGTTTAGTCATTCAGTGGTGTCTGACTCTTTTGTGACCCCATGAACCGCAGCACACCAGGCCTCCCTGTCCATCACCAACGGCCAAAGTCTACCCAAACCCATGTCCATTGAGTCAGTGATGCCATCCAACCATCTCATCCTCTGTCGTCCCCTTCTCCTCCTGCCCTCAATCTTTCCCAGCATCAGAGTCTTTTCTAATGAGTCCGCTCTTCACATGAGGTGGCCAAAGTATTGGAGCTTCAGCTTCAACATCAGTCCTTCCAATGAATACCCAGGACTGATCTCCTTTAGGATGGACTGGTTGGATCTCCTTACAGTCCAAGGGACTCTCAAGGTTCTTCTCCAACACCACAGTTCAAAAGCATCAATTCTTCGGTGCTCAGCTTTCTTTATAGTCCAACTCTCACATCCATACATGACCACTGGAAAAACCATAGCCTTGGCTAGACGGACCTTTGTTGTCAAAGTAATGTCTCTCCCTTATAATATACCAAATCTATACTGGATTTATTAAAACAATTATTCCACATAATCAGGAAATAGAATGTGCAAACCCTAACTAGAATTGCTGGATCTTTATTATATTTTGGACAGTTTAAAAGATAGGACACTGTTTGTATTTCTGAAATAAGTGTACATGTATCCACTTTTGGATTTTGGATTAATAAATTGTTAATGTGGCTTTATGGCGCTAATGGATTTTCTCATCATTGGAAGTTGAAATTTATTTTGTTGAAATAATCACTGAAGTCAGCAAGTTAAGAGTGACCTTACCCAAATGGTTCCTGTTTAAAAGTGGCATTTAAAAGTACTTTTAAAAAATTGTATGTACAGATCAGTGGACTTCCAAGACAAACTAAAGTAAGAGAATAAACAGATAAACAAAACTAAATGGATATGTTGAATTTTCATCTCAAAAACACATAAAGCTTGCGATTGAATATCAACAAAACATAGTACCTTATTAGGCACAGATTATTCCCATCAGCTCTAAAATACCATAACCGCCACAAATAAAAAAGAACATCAGAAAAACGTATTTTAACTTTTTCTTTCATTAAGTAAAAATTAACTAGCCATGACAAAATAATTAACACACATTTGCAGTTTATTTGAATATAATGGGTAGCTTTAAGAGTTACTTATAAAAAAAGCTAAGTTTTAATTTTTGGGGGGGAGTTTTCTTGAAGCTAAATTTTTCAATATATTAATCAATGATATGAACATTAAGGTAAAGTAAACTGTTTTTAGAAGTAGAAGAGAGAAGTAAAATGAATGTAATATATCATTTGGTCTGTTGTTTAAATTTACCAGTGATAAGTGGATATGGTGAGTGATCAACATAGTTTCTGTGAAAGACATATATGCAATACCTGAAATAATCAGGACGATGGTAGAATGTGTATAAGAGATGGAAATAAATTAAGTTTATTAGCGTAAAGGGTTTATGTGACTAAAAGTGGCGACACATTTGGCAAACAAGCACGATGTAAAATAAACAGATGCTTGGTGACTTCGTTGTGGAGTGAAGCTCCATGGTGAGAAGAGTTCTGTTCTTCTTTCTAGGATGGGCTCCTTCTTCGCTCCCAGCCTCCCAGGAATCAATATCCTTCGGCTCCATACGTCCATGTACTTCCAGTGCTGGGCTGTGATGTGTTGCAATGTTCCTGAGGCCAGAGTCTTCAAAGCTTCCAGATCGAATAACTTCTACCTGGGAATGCTCTTGCTCATCCTCTTCCTGTCCACCATGCCTGTCCTGTACATGATCGTGTCCCTCCCACCATCTTTTGATTGTGGCCCCTTCAGGTTCTTACCTTTGCAATTCGTTTTGGGTATAGTTTTCTTTCAGAGGTGGAGATAAAAATGGTCACTCATTGTATACGCGATCATCCCCCCCCCCCCCAAAAAAACAACATTTTGGTCTATAGGAATGATATCTTTGGGGTATTCAGACTCAGTATAGGGCATGGAAATTCTTAAGCAAGATCCATCTATTTTCATTGGCAGTCATAAAAGGGAAAATAATTAACTGCTTCAGGCTCTGCTCTTGTGAAATATGTACAATGAATCTGAAGTATTTGCATATAAGGAGATAGCAAAAAGAAAGGTTTGATTACACTAGTCTAGATGTGAACATTTTCTTGGTGCTAGGTCATCTCATTCAGACATTGGAAAGCTACTATTACTTCTAACATGAACCACTTAATTGAAAAAAATAAAAATAAAAAGGAAGGGAGGAAGGAAGGGTCAGAGGGACAAGAAGGATGAGGGATGAAGGGGCAAGAGAGAGAGAGGGAGGAAATGAAGGGAAGAAAGGAAGGAGGAAGGTGGGAGGGATGAGAAAGAAAGAAAGATTACTCCATAAGATACTTAGGAAGTGGGATCATTATTAGATAATAATGTATATAAAAAGAGTCACATCATTTATAATCCAAATTCTACATGTTAGTAAAAAATTTAAGGATGCTCCTCATGTATGTTCTCCTCAAATAACAAGGATAAATCACTCAAGTCAGTAATAAAGAGTCAAGAAGGCTCTTAGAAATATACTTCTTTACAGTTCTCTATGATAGAGTTCTCTCTGTGACACTTAACTAAGAAAGCAAAGGTTCTAGGTCTGGAGGATTGATTTCATTCTACCACCAGTCCCCCCATGAATCTCAGCATGTTGAATCACTGATCAGCATGCATCTAAGTTATTTCTACTTTTCAGTGAGGAAATGAGAATGTGAAAAGTCATGTGAATGGCAAGCATGATGCAATAATGGACACACGTAATTTCTCCTTCATGCCGTCAGAACCAAGTTGTTCAGGTCAAATTTCCTTGCTCACAGACTTAAGTATAAAAGAGATATTTTCATTCTAATAATAGTATGTTATTACTGCTTTACTGGAAACGAAATTAAGAAAAGGTTAAGCCTATTAATTAAACCAAAACTGCTGGAGTCCTGTCATACATATTCAGAAAGCTGAAGTTGACAAGTCCTGTTTCTTTGCCCCAACCAGGTGGGCTGAAATAAATAATGCAAACAGTGACATCTGGAGGCTAAGTGTGAAACTGCCGTTTTGAAAGCAATTGCTCAGGATAGAAAGTTCAAGAGATGGGCCATGTAAAAACTTCAGTTAATTGGAAATTACCCACACAATTAAATATCCGGGTTAAGTTTTAACTTTTTAATTGGAAGTAGATCCTTCTCAGAAAAATCAAAGGAATTCAGCTGTCTCCAAGAGAAACCCTACAAGGTCAACATATAGCTGGGCAGTGGTAAGAAATGTCCATTGATATTAAAAATATCATTGAGCTGGTTACTGCACAGTTTTAGCTTTTGAAGTCTAATTCTCCTCCCTCTCTTTACATCACACTGAGTTACTATTATTTTAATTAAGAAAAAATTAGTCTGTATCTAAGGAATAGTATCTGATTTTGACCAACTGTTTCCAAATTGGCAAACTTTGGCAAATTAACAGTATGTGTGTGTGTATATATACATATATATATATACACATATAATCATATATATATGACTATTTTGAGATCAAGAAGGAAATGTAAATGTTTTTAGTGGAGCACTGGGAAAGGGGTATATCTGTACTATTTAGTCTACTTTTCCTGGAGCAAAAGAGTGTATACTTGGTTTATTCATTGGATCTAAAAGCCTAAAGCATTTTCTGCCCTTGGTGGTGAGGTGAGAAAGCATGTACTATTAGGAACCTCATGACTTGCCATGCTGAGGGGTCCTGAGTTCAAGGTGGTCTGCCAGACCGCCTAGAGAGGGGTGTTTGACCCTACTTGGCACCTGGGTGGGCAGCAAATTGATAAACATGCATTTGAGGTAGATTAATGGGGACACGGTCATGGCCAGTCTCTCCCAAGTGCAGGTACATTGTCAGGTAAGATGACTACAATACCTTAGAAGACCAATTCTGCAAAGCAATTTGATGAGAGATTCTGCTTGTTCTGGTATCATAACAACTGGTCAGGGAGGGTGAATTTTCCAGAAAATTACTCCAATAGGCCATGAAGTGAATTTACCTTAACAGTTTGACAATTAAAAAATGATTTCTTTTGTGTCCAGATGAAGAAAATGCTTCTAATTGCTCAACCACATTTCCTGACACTTGATGCTTCTCCCCACAGCACCCTCACTAATAATTCTGAACAATTTCTAGTTCTCTAGGTTCTCACATCTAGGGAAGGAAATGGAAATCCACTTAAGTATCCTTGCCAGGAAAATCGCATGGACAGAGGAGCCTGGGGAGCTACGGTCCACGGGGTTGCAAAGACTCAGGCACGACTGAAGTGACTCAACACACACACACAGAGGTTCTCACACACCTCCTTGCTACGTTACAGTAATGATAACTTTATGTATTTTCATCTAGCTACAAAGGTAACATGTGTTTATCCTAGAAAACCTGGAAATTATAGAAATATTTTCACATGAAAATACACACTAGCCATAACCCCAAAGACCCAAAATAATAACTCTCAGCATTTTGGCATTTTGTGTTACGGTGTTCTTTTTTATGCAGACTTCAAACGGAGATCATATAATATGTATAAGTTTACATTGTATATCATGACACTGTTATTACATTACTCATTTGATGTATCAATTTTTCTCAATAGTGTAGCTGACTTCTACAGCTTGAAAGTGAAAGTTGCTCAGTTGTGTCCAACTCTTTGTGACCCCATGGATTGTACAGTTCATGGAATTCTCTAGGTCAGAATACTGGAGTGGGTAGCCTTTCCCTTCTCCAGGGGATTTTCCCAACACAGGGATCGAAACCTGGTCTCCTGCAGGAGACCAGCGGAACCATAAAGGAAGCCCTTCAGCTTGGGGACGGAATATTTTCATTTCAAAAGTCCAAACACAGTACAGTGTTGGCCCGTAATTTGAATTAATGAATGAAGAATGTTTACTGTGCACTAAGCACTAGAAGAGATGTAGGGGTATGCTGGGCATCAGTTATGGTCAGATGGGCCTTTCCATCTGGCTGAAAAGACAGACTAGACTATTTTAATCTGGGGTGGATGGAGCTATGCCCAAGAGAGCTGTAAATTTAAGTTCAGTAGCATTTCACTTAGCTGTATACTCACAACAGGTTGGAAGAGACTTCTGGGAATATGATAAAGTGGCATGTTTTGGTTAACCTGTCAGAAAAAGAGACTGCTGGGATTTGTAGATGCTTCTAAAGTTTGTGTATAATAAAAGATCTGGACTCCTACCTAGTACGAGACCTAACCTGGAAAAGGCACCCAAGAACCCTCAAAGAGGCTAATAACTTCACATTTCTTATACACTAGACGTAGAGGAGATTTTAGAGGTAAGAATGATTTTGTAAAATTCCAGTTTCCTGAGTCTGATATTCATTGGCCACTAAAAAAACAACATTTTGGTCTATAGGAATGATATCTTTGGGGTATTCAGACTCAGTATAGGGCATGGAAATTCTTAAGCAAGATCCATCTATTTTCATTGGCAGTCATAAAAGGGAAAATAATTAACTGCTTCAGGCTCTGCTCTTGTGAAATATGTACAATGAATCTGAAGTATTTGCATATAAGGAGATAGCAAAAAGAAAGGTTTGATTTCACTAGTCTAGATGTGAACATTTTCTTGGTGCTAGGTCATCTCATTCAGACATTGGAAAGCTACTATTACTTCTAACATGAACCACTTAATTGAAAAAAATAAAAATAAAAAGGAAGGGAGGAAGGAAGGGTCAGAGGGACAAGAAGGATGAGGGATGAAGGGGCAAGAGAGAGAGAGGGAGGAAATGAAGGGAAGAAAGGAAGGAGGAAGGTGGGAGGGATGAGAAAGAAAGAAAGATTACTCCATAAGATACTTAGGAAGTGGGATCATTATTAGATAATAATGTATATAAAAAGAGTCACATCATTTATAATCCAAATTCTACATGTTAGTAAAAAATTTAAGGATGCTCCTCATGTATATTCTCCTCAAATAACAAGGATAAATCACTCAAGTCAGTAATAAAGAGTCAAGAAGGCTCTTAGAAATATACTTCTTTACAGTTCTCTATGATAGAGTTCTCTCTGTGACACTTAACTAAGAAAGCAAAGGTTCTAGGTCTGGAGGATTGATTTCATTCTACCACCAGTCCCCCCATGAATCTCAGCATGTTGAATCACTGATCAGCATGCATCTAAGTTATTTCTACTTTTCAGTGAGGAAATGAGAATGTGAAAAGTCATGTGAATGGCAAGCATGATGCAATAATGGACACACGTAATTTCTCCTTCATGCCGTCAGAACCAAGTTGTTCAGGTCAAATTTCCTTGCTCACAGACTTAAGTATAAAAGAGATATTTTCATTCTAATAATAGTATGTTATTACTGCTTTACTGGAAACGAAATTAAGAAAAGGTTAAGCCTATTAATTAAACCAAAACTGCTGGAGTCCTGTCATACATATTCAGAAAGCTGAAGTTGACAAGTCCTGTTTCTTTGCCCCAACCAGGTGGGCTGAAATAAATAATGCAAACAGTGACATCTGGAGGCTAAGTGTGAAACTGCCGTTTTGAAAGCAATTGCTCAGGATAGAAAGTTCAAGAGATGGGCCATGTAAAAACTTCAGTTAATTGGAAATTACCCACACAATTAAATATCCGGGTTAAGTTTTAACTTTTTAATTGGAAGTAGATCCTTCTCAGAAAAATCAAAGGAATTCAGCTGTCTCCAAGAGAAACCCTACAAGGTCAACATATAGCTGGGCAGTGGTAAGAAATGTCCATTGATATTAAAAATATCATTGAGCTGGTTACTGCACAGTTTTAGCTTTTGAAGTCTAATTCTCCTCCCTCTCTTTAAATCACACTGAGTTACTATTATTTTAATTAAGAAAAAATTAGTCTGTATCTAAGGAATAGTATCTGATTTTGACCAACTGTTTCCAAATTGGCAAACTTTGGCAAATTAACAGTATGTGTGTGTGTATATATACATATATATATATACACATATAATCATATATATATGACTATTTTGAGATCAAGAAGGAAATGTAAATGTTTTTAGTGGAGCACTGGGAAAGGGGTATATCTGTACTATTTAGTCTACTTTTCCTGGAGCAAAAGAGTGTATACTTGGTTTATTCATTGGATCTTAAAGCCTAAAGCATTTTCTGCCCTTGGTAGTGAGGTGAGAAAGCATGTACTATTAGGAACCTCATGACTTGCCATGCTGAGGGGTCCTGAGTTCAAGGTGGTCTGCCAGACCGCCTAGAGAGGGGTGTTTGACCCTACTTGGCACCTGGGTGGGCAGCAAATTGATAAACATGCATTTGAGGTAGATTAATGGGGACACGGTCATGGCCAGTCTCTCCCAAGTGCAGGTACATTGTCAGGTAAGATGACTACAATACCTTAGAAGACCAATTCTGCAAAGCAATTTGATGAGAGATTCTGCTTGTTCTGGTATCATAACAACTGGTCAGGGAGGGTGAATTTTCCAGAAAATTACACCAATAGGCCATGAAGTGAATTTACCTTAACAGTTTGACAATTAAAAAATGATTTCTTTGGTGTCCAGATGAAGAAAATGCTTCTAATTGCTCAACCACATTTCCTGACACTTGATGCTTCTCCCCACAGCACCCTCACTAATAATTCTGAACAATTTCTAGTTCTCTAGGTTCTCACACCTAGGGAAGGAAATGGCAATCCACTTCAGTATCCTTGCCAGGAAAATCTCATGGACAGAGGAGCCTGGGGGGCTACAGTCCATGGGGTCACAAAGAGTCAAGCACAACTGAAGTGACTGAACACACACACACAGAGGTTCTCACACACCTCCTTGCTACGTTACGGTAATGATAACTTTATGTATTTTCATCTAGCTACAAAGGTAACATGTGTTTATCCTAGAAAACCTGGAAATTATAGAAATATTTTCACATGAAAATACACACTAGCCATAACCCCAAAGACCCAAAATAATAACTCTCAGCATTTTGGCATTTTGTGTTACGGTGTTCTTTTTTATGCAGACTTCAAACGGAGATCATATAATATGTATAAGTTTACATTGTATATCATGACACTGTTATTACATTACTCATTTGATGTATCAATTTTTCTCAATAGTGTAGCTGACTTCTACAGCTTGAAAGTGAAAGTTGCTCAGTTGTGTCCAACTCTTTGTGACCCCATGGATTGTACAGTTCATGGAATTCTCTAGGTCAGAATACTGGAGTGGGTAGCCTTTCCCTTCTCCAGGGGATTTTCCCAACACAGGGATCGAAACCTGGTCTCCTGCAGGAGACCAGCGGAACCATAAAGGAAGCCCTTCAGCTTGGGGACGGAATATTTTCATTTCAAAAGTCCAAACACAGTACAGTGTTGGCCCGTAATTTGAATTAATGAATGAAGAATGTTTACTGTGCACTAAGCACTAGAAGAGATGTAGGGGTATGCTGGGCATCAGTTATGGTCAGATGGGCCTTTCCATCTGGCTGAAAAGACAGACTAGACTATTTTAATCTGGGGTGGATGGAGCTATGCCCAAGAGAGCTGTAAATTTAAGTTCAGTAGCATTTCACTTAGCTGTATACTCACAACAGGTTGGAAGAGACTTCTGGGAATATGATAAAGTGGCATGTTTTGGTTAACCTGTCAGAAAAAGAGACTGCTGGGATTTGTAGATGCTTCTAAAGTTTGTGTATAATAAAAGATCTGGACTCCTACCTAGTACGAGACCTAACCTGGAAAAGGCACCCAAGAACCCTCAAAGAGGCTAATAACTTCACATTTCTTATACACTAGACGTAGAGGAGATTTTAGAGGTAAGAATGATTTTGTAAAATTCCAGTTTCCTGAGTCTGATATTCATTCATCTAGCTACAAAGGTAACATGTGTTTATCCTAGAAAACCTGGAAATTATAGAAATATTTTCACATGAAAATACACACTAGCCATAACCCCAAAGACCCAAAATAATAACTCTCAGCATTTTGGCATTTTGTGTTACGGTGTTCTTTTTTATGCAGACTTCAAACGGAGATCATATAATATGTATAAGTTTACATTGTATATCATGACACTGTTATTACATTACTCATTTGATGTATCAATTTTTCTCAATAGTGTAGCTGACTTCTACAGCTTGAAAGTGAAAGTTGCTCAGTTGTGTCCAACTCTTTGTGACCCCATGGATTGTACAGTTCATGGAATTCTCTAGGTCAGAATACTGGAGTGGGTAGCCTTTCCCTTCTCCAGGGGATTTTCCCAACACAGGGATCGAAACCTGGTCTCCTGCAGGAGACCAGCGGAACCATAAAGGAAGCCCTTCAGCTTGGGGACGGAATATTTTCATTTCAAAAGTCCAAACACAGTACAGTGTTGGCCCGTAATTTGAATTAATGAATGAAGAATGTTTACTGTGCACTAAGCACTAGAAGAGATGTAGGGGTATGCTGGGCATCAGTTATGGTCAGATGGGCCTTTCCATCTGGCTGAAAAGACAGACTAGACTATTTTAATCTGGGGTGGATGGAGCTATGCCCAAGAGAGCTGTAAATTTAAGTTCAGTAGCATTTCACTTAGCTGTATACTCACAACAGGTTGGAAGAGACTTCTGGGAATATGATAAAGTGGCATGTTTTGGTTAACCTGTCAGAAAAAGAGACTGCTGGGATTTGTAGATGCTTCTAAAGTTTGTGTATAATAAAAGATCTGGACTCCTACCTAGTACGAGACCTAACCTGGAAAAGGCACCCAAGAACCCTCAAAGAGGCTAATAACTTCACATTTCTTATACACTAGACGTAGAGGAGATTTTAGAGGTAAGAATGATTTTGTAAAATTCCAGTTTCCTGAGTCTGATATTCATTGGCCACAGCCTGAGAGGCTGGAGAAGGGTGGGGGGCGGCTTGTTCTATCTTCTCTTGTCCTCGCTGCCTGTCTCCTCACTCTGGCTATGTTCCATATGTCATGGTAAAGCATGGTCAGCCAGAATAGATGAGGAAGAATAAACTTTGGTGGGATAGGTTGATATAATCTTAAAGTGTCAATAAGCCTCATTCCCTCTTATGTATCATAGGTTTTGCTAGTTAGTGTGTAGATCTATAATTTGTGAAGCAAAATTTATGTCTCTGTAGTCTAGTGACTCCTGACAAGATAGTTGAAGTCACTTTCAGTCTACTAAAAGATACAATTAGTTAGATCAGGAGAGAAGCAATCTGATCTGGAACTTGTGGGTCACGTTTATTTAGAGGTTAAGAATGTATAAAGGTCAAAAGACAAAAGTAAAATAAAAATATTCTACTCGGTGTTATGCCAACTTTTATTCTCATGATACATACAATTTGCTAGTAAAAATTCAATATCTTTTCTGAAAAGGACAAATTTTATAGCAAAATCTATATGCATATTCAGAAAAAAATAATTTTGCATGATGGATATTACTTTATATATTCATATTTTATATATGTATTCACAAAGTAACCCAAAACTTAAAAATACAACTTTAAAAAGTCTTCTTCTGAGGGAGAGGGATAAATTGGGAGACTGAAATTGACATATACACACTACTATAAATAAAATAGAAGACTAATAAAGACCTACTGTATAGCACAGAAAAATCTGCTCAATGACCTACATGGAAAAGAATCTAAAAAAGAGAGGATGCATATATATGTGTAAATGATTTACTTTGAGCTACACCTGAAACTAACACAACATTGTAAATCAACTATGTCCCAATTAAAAAAAAATCTCCTGATTCTATGATTAATTTCTTAACTGCTTGGTCTCTGTGTTTGCATTGATATATATAACATTTCTCATATCTCTCCATATGTTGACAGTATGAGTTTGAAGTATCAGGAGTTGTAGCTAAACAGCAGATTTCTAACCTGAAAGAGTACTTAGGCAGTGTTTGAGAAAAATTTCTCGTTTTCTTGCTGTAACCATGGTTTTTACATCTGTTTAAAATAAATGTCTCTCTTTTTTTCAGTGGCAAAAATAGGATGTTTGAAGTCATTGGAGAAACGCTGGAGCATGATTTTCCAAGCTGGATGGCAAAGATCTTGAGACAGCTTTCTAATCCTGGACTGGTTATTGCTGTAGTGTTGGTCATGGCGTATGTGCTTTCCCTCCGCATAGAAAGAGCCTTTGTGATGTTCTTCCTGCTCCTTTTAAGTTTCAGTGTTTTCAACTCTCTCTTTCTCCCCAGGGGTTGTGCTGTAATCTAACCAAATTCAGCACTGATTACACGGTGGTGAGAGGCTAAAATTCATGAGCCATATTCTCATCCTATTGCATGTAATTCATAGCCATCTGCATCTGTATTTGCCAGCCTCGGATTATAAGATTTGTTCCCAAGTAACCAAAATAATTATCAGTAAACAGCTAAAGCAAGGGAAACATAAATGCTAAATCTAATCAGCACATCAGGCTTCCCTCCTGCCCCTGCCCCCCACCTCTTTTTCCATAAAGCAGATGGCTGTAAACACATAGAAATGATGAGCCTCTAAGTTAATATTCCCCTTGAGGGCCCTATAGGCTGTATTTCAGGGCTGAAGGCTTAAAGGGTCTTAAAAATTACCCTGTCCTTGTTCCTAGGCCATCAATAACTGTGGCTGCTCATAACAGAATCAGGACCAGAAGGCTGTTGGAAAGATCATTTAGCCTTTCCTTTCAAAGTCAGAGGTGATACCCAAAGGGCAACTTGAGAGGGGGCTTTTGTTCCCATATGACTTTCTTTGGTTTCTGACTCTTGGCCACCACAGATGAACTTACACTCTAAGCAAAGAAAATATGTTTCCTATGGAAGAGCTGCAAAAAGTGCCCCAGCCCTTCCCTTCAAACCCCAATCCCTCATCAATGAAAAGTCTGGAACTGCTACTGCTCTCCGCCAGTGAAACCACTCTTGTGGACACTCTTGACACTCTGATTTGTTTAAATAAAGGTAAAACTAGGAAATCTCAGGGGAGAACTCCCAGTGGTTTAAGTAAATGAACTGGGTTCTGGGCCAAGTTGTTGTGATCCTCTCTGCAGTGGTTGTGGTCACAAGCCACGTCTGTGATGGCAGGTGTCATCTTCAAGTTTATAAATTGAGAAACGGACTTAGAGGCAGGAACTGGTTTTTCCCTAGGTGAGAATACAGCAAAGTGATAGGAAGGCTTTGACAGTAAATCCAGCACTCACCTCTTACACCATCATGATGCCTTCTTTGAGGGAGAGCTAATAGCCTGTAGGGATAATTAAACAGTAAAACAGATTATTTTATATATTACAGAGCCTTGATCATGGGGTGGCGTTAGGAATCTGATAGTGAATCTCTGGTGCAGATGTGTTAGAACATAACCTGCTGGAGGCAGCATGTTTCCCCAGATAGCCCTGAAAGTGATTTTCCTTCTCTGAGTTTTTATGATGCAGCAGCTACGGAGACCATATTAAATATCATGTGGCTTTCATGGTATAAAGGAAGTCGTGTTTTAAAACACACACACAAAACTTAATGTCTGATTTTATGACTATATTCTTAAATTAGTGAGAGATTTATTTCTAAGCAAACGAGCAACATTGTTCTAATGCCGCTAGTTAAAGATTTAATAAGTTGCCTTGAGGGTATGGGAGAGGAATGAACACTGCCCTTGTTCCAGGGACGATCCATATATTGACCCATTTAATTTCCACAATAACCTTAAGAAGTTGGCCACATTAATCATACTACTGAAAGCACATGGAAGATGTGTCCCGAGTCAAATGGCTAATAAGTAAATTCAAGCCCATGTCTTCTTATTCCCCACCTCCCCACCCTCTACTTATTTAGCACCGAACACTTGGTTCAGGCTAAATGATTATGCTCATAAGAGCTGGAAGCCACTTATCTGAGATGTTCAACACCCATGGTCAGTACACTTTTCCTTAAAGGGCCAAGATATTAATAGTAGATACTTCAGGCTTTGTGATCCAAGAGGCAAAGTTGAGGATGTTACTTAAATGCTTCTATAACTATTTTAAAATATAAAAACCAATCTTAGTTCATGGGTCATACATAACAGGCTGGGAGTCAGATTTGCCCTGGAGCCCATAGTTTGACAACCCCTGATACAGGCAGTCTAGATGGAAACTGGCAGGATGTAAGATCAAATAGATGTCCCACAAGGTTGATTTTAGTTCTGACATTCTGATTTTAAACTTGAATTTCAGTTTATTGTTGATTTGATGTTTCATATACTGAGATCGCATCTTCAGTACTCAATGGTGTCCATACAATTGGTTTGGCTTTTTATTACCTTTAATTAGAGAATGTTTACAAGCATTTTGAATTTCCCCAGTGAATCATATTCAATCAGCTTGAATGGTTTTGGGATAACTGAGTTTAAGCTAATTCTCTGCAGGCAGTTTCATTCCTTTGGAGACTAAAAAATGATCTATGAGTATTCCTCACTGAAGGTGTATCTCAAGACAGAAAAAGTGATAAATGAATAGAGAATTACAGTCTGCAAATGATTTGTGAGGTCTTTGATTTCTTTCTCCAAATCCAGACACTTTTCTAAGAAAATTCTTGTAAACACACACACATATATTGAGCACCTACTTCATCTCAGATATTACACCAGATGTTTTCAGGTATATAATGTCATTCAAACTCCCAACACTTGTATAAGAAATAAACCCAGCAGAAACGATATCAATAACTGTGATGTTAGCAGCAGATGGCTCATAAAGGTTATGATCGGACATGTTGGAGTACAGGCAATGTGTTCGGTATCCAGTTATTTGCAATAAAGGGCAATGCCAGTTACCTTTTTTTTTTTCACTGCATCTTTTCCTTTGTTTATTTTGCTTTAAGTGAAGATGAATGTGTTTATTTTTGCAAAAATGTTTGGCTGGAATTTGCTCTTTTGAGAAATGTAAATGTCACTTATATGCCAAGACTATTCTTTTCTGAGACATTTTCTTTTGAAGGAGAGAGAAAGGCAAGCAACACATCCTATGGATAAAAAGGCCATGTTAATTAACTATGACTGAGGATTATAGTGTTAGCTGTAAAAGCCCAAGGAGGGAATTTAAAGTGGAGTGTCAGTCTCCTTTTTATTCTACACGTTCCCTAAGCTTCAAGGAAATCTCTCTTCCCTTGGATGCCATTGGTATCGATTTAAAATGCTGTTTTCAATTATAACATAAAGTGATATTACTACATTTCCAAGGAACAGCTAAAATTCAGCAGTAAGGTATATCAGACAGAATGCCCTGGGCTGTGAAGGAGGAGCCTTAGGTGCCACTTCTTAGATCCAGGCTAGTCACTGTGTAGTTCTGAACATGCTTCTTCACCTCTCTGTACTTCAGTCTTTTATCTACATAATAGAAGTTTGGAGTAGAAAATATCTTAAAGTCACTCCAGGGCCAATAGTCTATGATTTAAGTAATGTAAATTTAAGCAGAATCTTGAGGAACTGAAAAATACCATACATTTTATTTTATTTTTTGAACTTAGTTTGACCATCTATTATCTCAATGCTACTGCAAAAGGCCAGAAAGCAGCAAATTTGGATCTAAAAAAGAAGATGAAACAGGTAGGATACAATATATTCAGGAAAATATTTGTCTTCATTCATGTCAAGTTGTAGAAAACACCAGAAAATCTCATGTTCTTCTTCTTTTACTATTTTTTATTGCTAGCAAGCTTTGGAGAACAAAATGCGAAACAAGAAAATGGCAGCTGCACGAGCAGGTTTGAGCTCTGTTATGTTTGCATTCTTTTTCCTCTACAAACAGTATACTCTTCCCTTTTTTTTCCCCCTCTCAAAGTGTGGCATTTGGTGCAGAGAGGCATTATTGCCGCAGCAAGTCATCTTATTCTCTTTACAGTCCACCTTTTCAGCCCTTTCAGGCTTCATATCCAGAATTCAGTTATTTTCCAGTGGGAGAAAGAAAAGACAAAGAAAAATTCAGGAACATAAAAATAGCATTAGTGATAGAAAAGGGCTTTTACTAATTGATGGAAGATGAAGAAAACATCCATCAGTTCAGTTCAGTTCAGTCGCTCATTCGTGTCCGACTCTTTGCGACCCCATGAATCGCAGCACGCCAGGTCTCCCTGTGCATCACCAACTCCCAGAGTTCACTCAGACTCACGTCCATCGAGCCCGTGATGCCATCCAGCCATCTCATCCTCTGTTATCCCCTTCTCCTCCTGCCCCCAATCCCTCCCAGCATCAGAGTCTTTTCCAGTGGGTCAACTCTTGGCATGAGGTGGCCAAAGTACTGGAGTTTCTTTGGCATCATTCCTTCCAAAGAAATCCCAAGGCTGATTTCCTTCAGAATGGATTGGTTGGATCTCCTTGCCGTCCAAGGGACTCTCAAGAGTCTTCTCCAACACCACAGTTCAAAAGCATCAATTCTTCGGCGCTCAGCCTTCTTCACAGTCCAACTCTCACATCCATACATGACTACTGGAAAAACCATAGCCTTGACTAGATGGACCTTAGTCAGCAAAGTAATGTCTCTGCTTTTGAATATGCTATCCAGGTTGATCACAGCTTTCCTTCCAAGGAGTAAGCGTCTTTTAATTTCATGGCTGCAGTCACCATCTGTAGTGATTTTGGAGATCCTCTCCCCCCGCAAATAAAGTCTGACACTGTTTCCACTGTTACTCCATTTATTTCCCATGAAGTGATGGGACTGGATGCCATGATCTTCCATATAGTTACACAAATAGCAGAGACAGATATACAATCTCTCCTGCCCATTTTGACCATTTTTATATATAGGTGGACACATTGGGAAGATACTAAGAGAATCCTCTAGGCTCATCATTATTGATTTCCCAGAGCATTCTCTAATTCATTAACCTCTTTTACTTTTTAACCTCTTTAATTTTCAACTTCCTGTGTAGCTTAGTTGGTAAAGAATCTGCCTGCAATGCTGGAGACCTGGGTTTGATTCCTGGGCCAGGGAGATACTCTGGAGCAGGAAACGGCAACCCATTCTTGTCTGGAGAATCCCATGGACAGAGGACCCTGGTAGGCTAGAGTTCATGGGATCACAAAGAGTCAGGCATGACTTAGTGCTATCTTTCTTAATTTTTAAACTCTTAGCCAAAATTACTGATATGTTTTGCTTTATACATGGAAAAGTGATGAATTTTTCGAAAATCTTTTCTAACTCTTCCCTCATTTCTAATTCTAAAACTCTTTATATTAGTAGGACTCCTTGCTCTCCCATAATTAATAATGTTAATAATAAAAAACCTCAACCCAAATTAGCTTAAGTAGAAAAGAAATGTATTAGTTCACACAAATGAACAGGAGTGTGGTATGTAATACTTCCAGTCACATTTTATCCCAAGTTTAGAAGCAATCAGGACTGAGCCCCATTTCTCTTTGGGTCTTTCAATACTACCTTCCTATTATGTTGGCCAACATTCATGGCAGCATACGTGGATGTAGCAACTTCCAATGCCATGTCCTTGGACTGTATTTGTCTTAGGTTTTGTGTGCTTTTTTTTTTTTTTTTTGGTATCCTGCTACTTGTTTCTTAACTGCATTAATTTTTTTTTTTTTAGCTCATTGAGGTATAATTGACAAAATGTTCTGACTTCTAAAATCTGAATTCTAGCTAAGGCATATTGTTTTCTTTATTCTTTTAAATAGTGACATGATGTTATTGCATGCTGTTTTTCTGATATTTTTCCATAATTTGTTTAAAAATGTGTATAACCTTTGTGAAGACAGAGACTGTATAATTTATAGTTGCTTCCTCAGGACTTAAGATAGGACTTTATATATCAGTCACTCAGTAAATACCTACTAAATATCTACTGGACAATGAGGAATTCTTTTACTGGGAAAAATTTGAAAGGAATACATTTCTATATTAATCATATAAGCAGTAATGAATGAATAGATGTTACCAAAAAGAGAACTTTTATTCTCTTGTCTTTAGAATTTGTGCAGACTTTGTAAAACAAGAAATATAGAGATATTTGGTAAAAAGTATTATGGCAACATGGAGCACATTTGGAAGATACAGATTTTTAAGCCATCTCATTCAGAACAATTATGCACACTGAAACGAATTTTTCCTCATGTCTTCTTTCTTTCTTTGTTTCTTCCTCTCTCTTATTTATTTAATTAATTTGAATAGCTGCAGCTGCTGGTGGCCAGTAATTTTCATGGATATTCTGGACGCCCAGAAGTATTCCTCATCACGCATTTCTAAGTCAGTGACTTTCGTGAAGGCCCAGAGGACAAAGCATGAAGAGTTGATTCTACCCTGTTCTAAACCTGATGGATTATCAAGGTCTCGCTGATAATCAAGGCATCACTTTCCCTAACTAAAAAAAACAAGGGTCTCTACCTTATTCCAAATTAAGGATTTATTCCCCCACCACCACTTTCTCCCCTGAACCACTCCCCTGACATTTTCTTTAATGAATTGAGTTTAAAAGTGTGTGTGATCCTGTAGTATGGATCACTAGCTTACTTGCTGGGTTAATTTAAAAACCTTTTGCTAATATGGACTTTCATTTTATACATTTCTTCTGCCTTAGTTTTCTTAGTCTGGAAATGGGGATATTTCATCCTTTTTTTTTTCTTCTAAATTCAGAAATATCTTGATAAAGTATTCATTGTAATCATTCATTAACTCATTTTTTTGAAAATTATCTTGTTTTCCCTTTTCATTCTGTCTCCCCATCCATGGTTCATCCACAAATGCATACTCAAAACCTTTTTGTTTATGCTAGATTCAGTATGAGAAGGAATGGGCTTTTTAGAAGAAAAATCCCAAGTGAATTAGGGGCCTGATCAACACTGTGTTGAAGGTCTTGACACCATGAGGAGATTATGAGTCTTACTTTACTTTAAATATAACTTTGTGAGTTAAAAGAAAAATGACACCATTAAGTGATTACTATTCCATCACAGTCTGATCACAACCTCCAGTGATCATCTCTCCTGAGTTTGGAGTCTAAAATTCTATACCTTTTCTTTGATTTTTTTGTTAAAGTTAGGAAAACACATAATAGTATAGGGGGGTGATTTATACCTATGTTTAAACATTATTATCTTGTTAAAATTTAAATTGACTTTGACTAGTAACAGTCAATGCACTCAGCCAACTTTGTTTCATGACTTCAGTTATATCTCTTAACTCAGTGTCTCCACCACCACCCCTACCCCATCCCCAGCTAAGCCAACTTGCCTGCCATTCCCTACAATTGATTTACTAACTTTGTATTACTCTCTCTTTGAGTTTTTCCTCCTGGCCATAGAGTGAGCACTCTGTTCTTCTGCCAATCCATGTGCTCATCACTTCCATCAAATCAAATTCAAGATTACTTCCTCTGGTCAAATTTGCCTGACTAGCCTCCATTACCAATCATATAACTCTCTTTATAGGCTCCCTTTGGACTCATCTGTCTTTAACTTAGAGTTTGTTATTCTACTGATTTTTCTGTAATTTTTAATTAAAAAATTATATGCATGAATCATCTTTCCTATCCAGATTGTACACTCCCTATGAGCAGGGATCATATCTTCTAATTTTTGTATGCCTGTTATAGTGCTGTGCACAGGTAGGCACTGAATAAATGCTTGTTAATTAAATTGAATCAATTTAACTTACAGCAATAACATTGTGAAAAGAACCTTCTGTTATCTATATGAAAAACTTTACTATGCTATACAAAATGGAATTCTGTTGATGGGCTGAATTTATTATCTCAGATTATAATGCAGATGAGTAAATAAAGCTAGTGCTTATTTCTACTTGGATTACTTTTGTACTGTGTAGTAATAAGATTAGATAATTGATTTACACATGTTGCCAAGTTTACAGTATGGATGAAACTCCCTTGTCTTGATCGCTTCACAAGGAAGATGAAACGAGATGACAAATTGTTTCCAAAGGGCTTCATCTTCTAAGTGTGTTAGTCACTCAGGCGTGTCTGACTGTAGCCTATGAAGCTTCTTGGTCCATAGGATTTTTCAGGCAAGTGTACTGGAGTGGGTTGCCATTTCTTTTTCCAAGGGATCTTCCCAACCCAGGGATCAAACCCAAGTATCCCACATTGTAGGCAGAGGCTTTACCATCTGAGCCACAAGGGAAACCCATCTAAAGGCAATGCATTTTCCAAATAAGTGCTCGTGGTGTAAGAAGCATTAGGACACGACATGCTAACTTCCAGTCTTTCTATAAATTAAAAACGAAGTTAGGTTTTTATAGCACCTAAGTAATTGTTGCTGCTGCTAAGTCGCTTCAGTCGTGTCCAACTCTGTGCAACCCCATAGACGACAGCCCACCAGGCTCCCCCATCCCTGGGATTCTCCAGACAAGAACACTGGAGTGGGTTGCCATTTCCTTCTCCAATGCATGAAAGTGAAAAGTGAACGTGAAGTTACTCAATTGTGTCCGACTCTTCGTGACCCCATGGACTGCAGCCTAATAGGCTCCTCTGTCCATGGGATTTTCTAGGCAAGAGTACTGGAGTGGATTGCCATCACCTTCTCTGACCTAAGTATCTACCTGATTTAAATTAAACATTTTTTAGAAATTTTAGTTCTTTCAGTTTCCAGAGAGCTGTTGAAAATATTCAATATTCCCATCCTGTGACATGGACAAGCATCTAAAAGAGGGAATGCCACTTCCAAACCTGTTTTTACAACCAGTGAGAGAAGGAAACAGCATTATAGGGTGGTTACAAGAGTTCTTAAGCTCTTTTCCTCAAAGTTCTCTTGTCATGAATTGCCTTGGATGGTACAGCTGCCTTTATCAGAATGGGTCCCGGTGACTTAAGAATTATGAATATTGAAACAATGTGTCTGTGAAACTTTGGACCTGAAATACTTGACCTCTTCTGAGAACTTAAATGTTATATAACACACATCTTCCTATACACCCAGAAGTTTTCATACAAATCCTTGGTCATTTAAAAACCTACAGTAGTGGTACATGTTCATTAAAGCAAATTTAGAAAATTTTAATAAAATGTAAAAAGCAAAAGAACTCTTAATTCCAGCAGCCAGAATAACTTCTGTTAACACTTGGTGTATTTTTTTCTCAGATTCATGCACACACACAGACTTGATAAAAATTTTGACTCACAAGATGTATTTAGTTTTTATCTTGTTTTCTTATTTAGCATTTTCCCATGTCACAAAAATTACTTCAGGACATTTTAAAATTTCTGGATCACTCATTGTGCATCATATGTAAACTAACAGAAACTCCCTAAATCCAAATGAAGTTATAGAATATTCCATAACATAGCAGATTATTAATCGATCATGTCAAGTGGATCATGACATTCAAATATATCCAGCTTAAATTCAGAAGGTGATTTAAGTTCTGAAATCCCCAACTGACCCTCTGAAGATTTTCCCAAGAATTTTAAGGGGAAAATAGCATCTTGAAAGTGGATTAGAAATACCCATGCTCCTTCTAAGACCTAAAATGGTAACTCTCCATAAATTGCCTGAAAATAACTGATTAGGTTCATTGATTACTTTCTCAACATCAAAGCCACTATTAAGAGCAGTCTCTTATCTGTGGATAAAAGTGGATTTAAGAGGTCTAGACAATATAAGCGGAGAAGGCAATGGCACTCCACTCCAGTACTGTTGCCTGGAAAATCCCATGGACAGAGGAGCCTGGTAGGCTGCAATCCATGGGGTCGAGAAGAGTTGGACACAGCTGAGCGACTTCACTTTCACTTTTCACTTTCATGCATTGGGGAAGGAAATGGCAACCCACTCCAGTGTTCTTGCCTGGAGAATCCCAGGGACGGGAGAGCCTGGTGGGCTGCCATCCACTGGGTCGCACAGAGTCGGACACAACTGAAGCGACTTAGCAGCAGACAATATAAGACCCCTTATTACAGTCCATCTTATGTGTTAGCTTTCATTTGTAAACAAAAATATTCCATACCAGCCAACACATTACACTGAGTGATGAGGATGAACTGTAAAGAGTAATTAAGAGATCATTTAATGCTTCAGACAGGAAAGCACAGTCACCAATTTGCCAGTTAATTATTGGTAACCATTTTGGATGCTTTTTTTCTGCTCTACTGTACATCTGAACTCTGGGAAAAAATTGAGAACACTGTTAAAATGAGAATTTGTGAAGGTCATATTATTTTTATGAACAGAAAAATGAAATTTTAGTGGTGATCCCTAATATCTAATTTTAAATTTAAAAAATATTACTCTTAAACCTCTAAACTTTCAAGCATGCTGAAGTCATGCTTTCTGACTCCTTAAAGTCATTTAGAAGATGCTTCTTTCTGGAAAAAAAAAATTCTGCGTTGTTGAGTCTCTAAATACCCACTTACCTGTTCTGTCAAGTAATCCAGGCATGGAATTAGCAATCTGTAAGGCAGGTGGCACAGTGGTAAAGAATCCACCTGCCAACGCAGGAGACACAAGAGATATGGGTTTGATCCCTGGGTTGGGAAGATCCCTTGGAGAAGGAAATGACAACCCACTCCAGTATTCTTGCCTGTAAACTTCCATGGTCAGAGGAGCCTGGTGGTCTACAGTCTATGGAATCACAAAAGAGTTGGATGCAACTGAGCACATACACATGTACATAATGCAGATGTGCTTATAAATTAGAGGGCGTATGTTTATATGCCCTATAGACATAGCAAGTATTTCAGGAATTATATACATGGGCGAAATACTAAGGACTGTGAGTCAACAGGAGCAGAGAGTATTTTAAATTTTAAAATCCTAAAGTGCTTTTTGTTTTTTTCTTTTGGGAATAAATGTTTCCCACATGACTTGATAATGGAAATAAATGGAGGAAGTGGATTTATTATAAATTTTTAGAAATGACTCTGTGTTAAGGCAGATCAAATTGAATGACATTAATTAAGAAACATTTTATGCATGATGACATTTTATATTGTTATGAGTGATGAGAGGATAACCCTGAAAAAGACGGTACATTAACAGGCCTGAAGGGTAAGGTGCTTAGGGGACTGACTTCAGAATTAATAAATACATTTGTAGTAGAATATGATGGAATAACCCAACAGCAGGTGAAAATTAACCTGGTGCATAAGGGGTCAAGAGCTGGAATTACAATTGATCTCAGTGGAACATGAAATGAATTGATTCCATGGGAAATGTTTGTCTCCAGGGAAACAGTAGATAAGGGCTAGTGGAAACACTCAGTCTTTGGATCTGTGTCACAGAAAAGGTTCCATGTATATCAAGTCCACAGACAACTAAATAATTGTGGGCACTGGGTGGTGGAGGGAAAGAGTACAGGCCTGGGATTCCGGGCCAAGGCTTAAGTTTTGTTTTGAAGAGTGTCACTCAATGGCCATGTAATTTTTTGTAATCATTATTGGTTTTCTGACTCAAGCGACTTACTTATCTTCACTGCTGCTGCTGCTAAGTCACTTCAGTCGTGTCCGACTCTGTGCGACCCCATAGACGGCAGCCCACCAGGCTCCCCCGTCCCTGGGATTCTCCAGGCAAGAACACTGGAGTGGGTTGCCATTTCCTTCTCCAATGCATGAAAGTGAAAAGCGAAAGTGAAGTCACTCAGTCGTATCCGATTCTTAGTGACCCCATGGACTGCAGCCTTCCAGGCTCCTCCGCCCACTAGCCTTCAAATGATCTCATCTGTAGATAGATAGTTGTCTCCACTCAAATTGCTGCAGGGTTTACATGAGATGAAGCTGAAAATCACTGAGCACCGTTTAGCATGTAGCACATCATTTAGCACCTAGTTAAAAGCTGGATAAATATTACCTCTCATTCTCCTTTTTTGTCAACTATTTTCTTTTGAAAAGTTTACTCATGTTCTAGTTTAAAAATGAGATATTAATTGATTTAATTCAAGGAGATATCAAAAAACAATTGCAAGGAAGATTTTATTCAGTTGGAATAACTAAATCTTTTACAGACCAACAAAAATGGTCCAAATTATTTTGCCACATTCTTAGTTTTTTTTTAAATAGAACTATTCTAGTAATAGAGTGGCTTAACAAATGTAAGATAAGCAGTGCTAAATGAAGAAAAATGCATATGATTGAGCATCAGGATCTTGGGGTTCTAGCCATGTCTCTCATGCTGGTTAGCTGTCTGACTTGTTGAAAATCATGTAACCTTGTAAAGTCTCATTTGCAAAATATTTCAAAATTTTCAAAATTCCTTCCTGTGCTATAAAGCTGAGAGACCCAGTATGGTAACCACTAGCTACGTGTGACTACTGAGGACTTGAAACATGAGACTAAATTGTGCTGTGAATATAGAGTACATGCTGATTTTGAAGATGGTATGAAAAACTAATGTAAAATATGTCATTAATAATTTTTTTCATTTTGATTATTGGAGAGATTCTTTTGCATGTATTTGGTTAAATTAAAAACAGTTACTAAAATTAGTTTCATTTGTTTCTTTTTCTTTAATGTGGCTACTGAATTTTAAATGACTCAGCTGGCACTTGTGGCTGTGTTCCATTGCTATTGGACAGTGCTG
Source organism: Madoqua kirkii (assembly GCA_006408675.1). Taxonomy (NCBI): domain Eukaryota; kingdom Metazoa; phylum Chordata; class Mammalia; order Artiodactyla; family Bovidae; genus Madoqua; species Madoqua kirkii. The sequence goes on from SJYC01103104.1 coordinate 35,936, forward strand.
CTCTAAAAACTGAGTTTACAGAATAAATTTTATGAAGGTTTCAATTAAATTGTACACAGAGCTGGGCTTCAGAGCTACTAGGATGTGTCTGGTAAGTTGATAAGAGCTACTGGCCTCTATTCATCTGGAGTAGTTGATTTGCACTGGCGAGGTTGGATGGGGAGAGGGAAGCCGCCTTTCAGGAAGCTGCGGAGAAGAATGGCGATCAATTGGAGTCCTGCAGAGACAGAGTCCGGAGAAGGCGATGGCACCCCACTCCAGTACTCTCGCCTGGAGAGTCCCATGGGTGGAGGAGCCTGGTGGGCTGCAGTCCATGGGGTCGTGAAGAGTCGGACACGACTGAGCAACTTCACTTTCACTTTTCATTTTCATGCACTGGAGAAGGAAATGGCAACCCACTCCAGTGTTCTTGCCTGGAGAATCCCAGGGACGGGGGAGCTTGGTGGGCTGCCGTCTATGGGGTCGCACAGAGTCGGACTCGACTGAAGCGACTTAGCAGCAGCAGCAGCAGCAGAGACAGACTGCAGAAAATCAGATGGGGCCAGTTGGTGGAGGGAGCATTCTGGGGTACGTTTGACATTCCATGGGTTGTCGGAAAGCACAGATAACGTACAGAAGGGAAGAGAGACGTGCTCACAGCGCACAGAGCATGTCACTGCTCTGACACCATCATCAAAGGGCAGCTTTTGGAGCACGGGGAGATGGTCCACATGAAAGGATACTGGTGTCCTCAAGGCAGACGTCCATGACAGGCACTTCTCAGGCGCTGTTTTGAAGAACTGGAGGAGCAAAATAAGAGTTTCAGAGCAAGCTTCACAGTGAATGAGCCTCACTGATCAGTTCACAGACTATAGCTCAACAAACAAGTGTCTCTTTACAGAGTATTAATGTTTATTTCCCCTAAAGTGGGCGCAACAATACTAGGGATCTTAATGTTAATAAATTCCTCCTTTGGATCTAAGGCTGGTAAAGTCTAGGGAAATTTTTTCAGCTAAGCAGCAACAACAACCTTTTAAAAATCAAAGTGTCTTAAAAGCAATCACATTTCAGGTCAAAGAGAAGGCAGCATGCTTACAGTGTCTTGTCTGGGGTGTGAAGGAGGCAGGGAAGTGTCTTGTCTGGGGTGTGAAGGAAGATCTGACAAACACACATCGTCATTTTTGTGCTGTCTTTTCTAGTGCTTTATAGCCAGTGGAGTATAAATGGGAAATTATAGAGTTTTCTGGGATACAGGAGTAATATTCTTGAATGCTAAGTCATACCATTTCCTGAGTCTATCATAAAAAATTTTAAGTTATCACTTTGTGACAAGCATCTGCGGTTAATTTTTCTTAAGCACGTTGGCCATATGGGTTTTGATTGGCCTCTTACTGCCGTTGATATGCACACTGATTTGTGATATACTGCAAAAGATTAATAAGAGAGATTTGGCCCTAGGGATGAAGACACTAGCTCTCTTCCTATTTTTCCGTTATTTAATCTAAAACTCATCTTGAAGTTTAGAACCAGATCCAAAAAATTATAAAAAATAAATGTAACAACTCAGTCAGTCACAAGCGATACCGAGTATTCCTAAGTGATTCCAATAAGCCTTTTCCGGAGGAATCTTGGTGTCAGGTTCAGGGTCAGACTAACTGCTGAGATATGATCCCCACTGGCTTGTGCACTGCCCAGCAAGGTGAATCCTCATCTCCTTGATGCTCGGTGATGTCTCTTTGCCTTCCTTGAGAACATCAGCTGGACTTCTGACATGCTCACTTGTCCCTCCTCTTCTAATCTCCTTGGAGACTGCACGTGAGGCTGTACAACCAACCAGTCTTCAGTATAGCTTGGGAAATACTACCTCATAAGACACCGATGCGTCTGTGGGCAGTTAGTATCAGACACTGAAATAGGTTCTAGAACACAGCACTGAACATAGCAGATCTCCTTCCATAGGGAGGAAACACACAAGAAACCATTACAAAAACAAACTAACGAACCAAATAAGTGAAACAAGAACAAGGTTCCGGAAAGGGTCGCTAGCCAGATGCTCAGAAAGACAAAACACTGAGACCCCAAGGCTACAGGCCTCTCCATGCTGGGGGGTGGAGTTTTCCTGCCTGCTCAGGTCAAAAGTCACATGCCCCCTGAAGGCTGGGTGGTCCTGTCCAAACGTAACCAGCTCAGCTGTAACTAGACACAGCTGACTGCCAGTTTCTGGAAAACGATACAAGCAAACTTCTTGCTTAGGTTACCTGCTGCTTGAAGAAAGTAAGTCGTCAACCCACCTTCGATCGAGAAGGCAGGTGAAATGGATTTTCTCATTTTCTCATTACTCATGGTTTCAGCCACTGCTTCTGCTGATAATGGCTAAGAAAAAGGTGCTTGTTTGTGCTAAGTCACCTCCAACTTTTTGCAGCTCTATGAACTGTAGCTCGCCAGGCTCCTCTGTCCACGGGATTTCCCGGGCAAGAAGACTAGAGCGGGTTGCCATTCTCTTCGCCAGGAGATCTTCCTGACAAGGGATCAAAGCCGAGTCTCTTAGGTCTCCTGCATTGGCAGGTGGGTTCTAGGAAGCCCTAGGAAAATGGTAAAATAAGGTAAATGGTTGGGAGGGCTGCTTTAGCAAGGTACCCAGGAAAGCTTGTCTGAGAAGATGACACTGGAGTTGAGACATAACTGATGAAAAAGGGACAAACAAAAAAATTCTTTGCATTATTTTTCTCCTTAAGATCCCTTGAGGATAAAGGAGGGGGGCTACAAAAAGTGTTTAAATTACCATGAATTTAGATAGTTCGAGGAGACCATAATTTGCTCGTTTTAGAGAAATCAACATCACTTTTAAAGTAATATTGTAGAGTATAATCCATACCTTTTCTACAAACTATTTAGTAAAAATAGAAGCTCGGCATGATTGGATGAGAATAGAAAGTGATGAAAACATAGAGGTTAAAAGATATAGACCATCCCTCACCTCCAAAGTGATCCAGCCAGGATATGACAAAGCTCGGAAGCAGAAGGGTCTTTTATTTCGTGGTTGATGCTTTTTCAATCATATCTGAGTCTTTTCACCATCAGCTTCCTCCTTTAACAGGGATTCAAACCCAGAGGCCAGCAACAGTCAAGAGAACAGCACAAGAAGTGCAGTTATCCAGTGGGACCCTGAAGAAATGAGCTCTGTCCTGTGCTTAGGGAGCGTGAATATTCAGCTCTTGCTAACTATTGCAGACCTCTGGCTCCCAGATCTTCTGGTTTGTCAAAGATTAGCTGGAAACCTGGACTTTCATGCACATACTACAATATTTTAAATGTTAGTAATTAGCACAAATTAATACACACATACACTCCATCTCCTGGCAGGATGTTGTCCAAGGGTGCGCTCTGACATTCTTATATTAGAAGTCTCTCAGATAAAAAGTCCTCTTCTGCACATTTAGAAACCATTTGTCAATATTTTTCAGGTCTTTTTCTCCTTTGAAAAGAATGTAATTTCTCTCCTGGCTCATTAAGACGTATCTGTACTTTCCTTCTGATCTTCTGGTTTGTCAAAGATTAGCTGGAAACCTGGACTTTCATGCACATACTACAATATTTTAAATGTTAGTAATTAGCACAAATTAATACACACATACACTCCATCTCCTGGCAGGATGTTGTCCAAGGGTGCGCTCTGACATTCTTATATTAGAAGTCTCTCAGATAAAAAGTCCTCTTCTGCACATTTAGAAACCATTTGTCAATATTTTTCAGGTCTTTTTCTCCTTTGAAAAGAATGTAATTTCTCTCCTGGCTCATTAAGACGTATCTGTACTTTCCTTCACTGCTGCTGCTGCTGCTGCTAAGTCGCTTCAGTTGTGTCTGACTCTATGCGACCCCATAGACAGCAGCCCACAGGGCTCCCCCGTCCCTGGAATTCTCTAGCTCTTATCAACTACCACAAGGGGGAGCTCAAACTTCTTCTTTTTTTTTTTTAAGTTTTACCTGACGTCAACATTAATTCATGCGAAACCTGAAACTATTATCATATGACATTTTAGGTTACCTCTTCCTGCTAAAATTGCCTATGTGGCTTGATTTTGTTAAGAACTATTTCACTAGCTTTAAAAACAGACAACAAATTCCCCTAAAACTTATCTTAAAGCCTAGCAGTCTAATTTTTATTGTATATTTTATGGTTTTTACTTTATATATTCAATTTAACTTCTTTATATCATTCTTAAGGCAGAAGTAAAGAAGCAAAAACAATATAGCGTATGGAAGCACTCTATAGAGTCCTATAACTTACAATTCAAATTTAAATTTAAAATAGAAAAAAAAGGAAAAAAAAAAACAAACAAATGAGAACCAGTATTCTCTGAGACAGGAAATATGCTTTCCTTTTGGCAAAGGAAAACCAGTGGTTAGCCCTAATGGGCCGAAGTATCCAAAGATGCCACTCCGGCTTAGAACCTAGTCATTTCATAGGTTTCCAGCTTTATCTGCCCTGTTTCTCTTGGAGTCTCCATGAACCTCTCTTATCAGCCCACACATCAAGCCCTGAATGGAGGTGTGATTTATTTGTTGTTTCTTTTCTTGGTTTCCTCCCCTGTGTACCCCTCAGTAAAGCCAGGAGAATAATAGTACTTCACAAGGCTTAGCAAGAGGTTGTTGAGTTGAAGTCTGTGAAGTGCTCCATGCAGGGTCTGGCACATGGAATTCCATATGTGCTAGGAATTATTCTAGCAGACATTTGATATGAATGCATCTTATTGAAGTGACATTCCTGGGATTCAAACTGTGACATAGTTCACAGTGTTCAAGAGAACTTAAAAAAAAAAAAAAAAACCTAGCTAAATTGTTAATATTATGTTCTGAATTATCTTTAGCATAATGAATTTAAGAATTAGTTGTTGACTAGCAGTGCTAACACAGGCCTTGACTGTGTTGTATACATCTAATCTTGGCAAATACTCTGATGTATTTACATACAAAAAAAAAAAACCACATAGAGTTTTGAATAACCAGATCCCATTTTTATATACAATATATGCAGTGTGCAAGTGAAAGTTGCTTAGTTGCATCTGGCTGTGACCCCAAGGACTGTAGCCGGCCAGGCTCCTCTGGCCATGGAATTCTCCAGGCAAGAATACTGGAGTGGGTAGTCATTCCCTTCTCCAGGGGATCTTCCTCACCCAGGTATGGAACCCAGGTCTCCTTCATTGCAGGCAGATTCCCTACCACATGAGCCACCAGGGAAGCCGGATATGCAGTATGGTCTGTATCTAATTTTATGTTCGGAGAGCAGGTAAATTTACGATGAGAAAACAAAACTATTTACTTTAACCTGCTTTCCTTATAACTAATCAATACATCTGCATCTCCTATTAACTTCAGCTAAGATAATCCTTACCATATCCCTGAAGAAATTAAAAGCTTCCTATTAAAGCTGATTCTTCACTCACCCAATTGGTTGAAGTTTACAAAGATAAAAATCATGTGCAGTTATTTTATAAAAGTTTGTATATTAGGATTATGGGAGAGAATCTAATATTCAATTTCAACATTTTCTTTACAGGAAATTCGGTTTTGCATAATTTTGACTTATGGGGAAAATGCCAGTTCCAAATAAAAGTGTTCTCTGTTCCTCTCATTAATTAAAGTCACACTTTAATTTTCTTAACATCTGTTTATTGAGTGCCAGGTATGTGCCACTGTTCTAGCTAAGGCATGCTTCCGACTTTGAAAACAAGAGACCACTATACTTTTTTTTGGTTAAACAGTCAAAATCAAGTGAAAAGATAATCATAATAGGTTAATTAAGGCAGTTGACAGGTTAAATATCTTGATAGTTTAAAACTGAAAACCAAAGAGGCTTCTGAATGTGAGTCCTTTCAAGTTCTCTTTGGTCTTGTCGGGGTTTCAGAACGAAGCGCTTGTGCTCACTGCTGCCACCTGGTGGCAGCCCATCATCTCCTCAGGCACTGCTGAGATGGGTAGGAGCCGTGATGGACTTGTCTATGTGGTCTCCCGTGTACTGCGTGCTCCTGGTTTTCACTATTTCTGGATTTAGATTATTATAGGGTTTCCAAATTAATATTTCTAGGGTCTGGAAAAGAAGAATCAGAATTCCCAGGAATTCTTGAAATTATATCATTATGTACTTTTAAATATTCTTATTTGCATATTTAAATTAGTAGTGAATTTGGGGTGTAAGATGGCAGAGTAGAAGGACATGCACTCATCTTCTCCTGCAAGAACTCCAAAACTACTATTTGCTGCTAAACAACCATCACCTGGAGAATGTTGAATCCTACCAAAAAAAGACCCCATGTCCACGGGCAAAGGAGAAGCCCCAGCAAGATGGTATGAGGGGCAAAAATCGCGTTTACAATCAAACCCCTTACCTGCCAGAGATGCTCTGTGGGCTTAAACAAACCTTGTGTGCACAAGGACCCAGAGACCCCACAGAGACTGAGCCAGAACTGTGTTTGAGTGTCTCCTGCAAAGGTACAGGTTAGCAGTGGCATGCCACAGGGGCAGGGGCTCTGGGTGCAGCAGACCTGGGTATGGCATAAGCCCTCTTGGAGGAGGTTGCCATTAACCCCACCATAGAGCTACCAGAATTTACACAGGACTGGGGAAACAGACTCTTGGAGGGCACAATCGGTCGCCATTATCTTCATTACCTCCACCATAGTTTGGCCTCAAGTCAAACAACAGGGTGGGAATACAGCCTTGAGTATCAATAGAAAACTGGATAAAAGATTTATTGAGCATGGCCCCATCCATCAAAACAAGACCCAGTTTTCCCCTGTCACTCTCTCTCATCAGAAAGCTTCCATAAGCCTCTTTTCCTTCTCCATCAGAGGGCAGACAGACTGAAAACCTCAATCACAGAAAACTAACCAAACTGATCACATGGACCACAGCCTTATCTAACTCAGTGAAACTATGAGCCACTCTGTGTAGAGCAACCCAAGATGAATGGGTCATGGTGGAAAGGTCTGACAGAATGTGGTCCACTGGAGAAGGGAATGGCAAACAACTTCAGTATTCTTGCCTTGAGAACCCAATGAACAGTATGAAAAGGCAAGAAGATAAGACACTGAAAGATGAACTCTCCAGGTCAGTAGGTTTGCTACTGGAGATCAGTGGAGAAATAACTCCAGAAAGAATGAAGAGACAGAGCCAAAGCAAAAACAACATCCAATTGTGGATATGACTAGTGATGGAAGTAGAGCTTGATGCTGTAAAGAGCAATATTGCATAGGAACCTGGCATGTTAGGTCCATTCAGGACAATTGGAATCAAGGAAAACTGGAAGTGGTCAAACAGAGACGGCAAGAATGAACATTGACATTTTAGGGCTGGAATGGGTGAATTTAACTCAGATGACCATTATATCTACTACTGTGGGCAGGAATCCCTTAGAAGAAATGGAGTAGTCCTCATAGTCGACAAAAGAGTCCAAAATGCAGTACTTGGATGCAATCTCAAAAATGACAGAATGGTCTCTGTTCATTTCTAAGGCAAACCATTCAATATCACACCAAGTCTATGCCCCAACCATTAACACTGAAGAAGCTGAACAGTTCTGTGAAGACCTACAAGATCTTCTAGAACTAATACCCAAATAAGATGTCCTTTTCATTATAGGGGACTGGAATGCAAAAGCAGGAAGTCAAGAGATACCTGGTGTAACAGGCAAATTTGGCCTTGGAGTACAGAATGAGGCAGGGCAAAGGCTAACAGAGTTTTAACAAGAGAACCAGCTGGTCATAGCGAACACCCTCTTCCAACAACATAAGAGAAGATTCTACACATGGGCATCACCAGATGGTCTGTACCAAAATCAAACTGATTATATTCTTTGTAGGCAAAAATGGAGAAGTACTATACAGTCAGCAAAATAAGACCAGGAGCTGATTGTGGCTCAGATTATGAACTGTAAGATCTTCTAGAACTAATACCCAAATAAGATGTCCTTTTCATTATAGGGGACTGGAATGCAAAAGCAGGAAGTCAAGAGATACCTGGTGTAACAGGCAAATTTGGCCTTGGAGTACAGAATGAGGCAGGGCAAAGGCTAACAGAGTTTTAACAAGAGAACCAGCTGGTCATAGCGAACACCCTCTTCCAACAACATAAGAGAAGATTCTACACATGGGCATCACCAGATGGTCTGTACCGAAATCAAACTGATTATATTCTTTGTAGGCAAAAATGGAGAAGTACTATACAGTCAGCAAAATAAGACCAGGAGCTGATTGTGGCTCACATTATGAACTGCTTATTGCCAAATTCAGACTTAACTTGAAGAAAGTAGGGAAAACCACTAGACCATTCAGGTATGACCTAATACAGTGGAAGTGACAAATAGATTCAAGGGATTAGGTCTGATAGAGTACTTGAAGACCTATGGATAGAGGTTCATGACATTGTCCAGGAGGCAGTGATCAAGACCATCCTCCCAAAAAAGAAATGCAAAAAAGCAAAATGGTTGTCTGAGGAGGCCTTACAAATAGTTGAGAGAAGAAGAGAAGCAAAAGGCAAAGGAGAAAAGGAAAGATATAACCATTTGAATGCAGAGTTTCAAAGAATAGCAAGGAGAGATAAGAAAGCCTTTCTCAGTGACCAATGCAAAGAAATAGAGGAAAACTGTAGAATGGGAAAAACTAGAGATCTCTTCAAGAAAATCAGATATACCAAGGAAACATTTCATGCAAAAATGGGCACAATATAGGACAGAAATGGTATGGACCTAATAGAAGCAGAAGATATTAAAAAGAGGTGACAAGAATACACAGAAAAAAGATCTTAATGACCCAGATAACTACAATGGTGTGATCACTCACCTAAAGCCAGACGTCCTGAAATGAGAAGTCAGGTGAGCCTTAGGAAGTAGCATTTGACCATAATAATAAACAAAAGCCCTTTTTTTCTCACAGGGTTTTTGTTAGAAGTTCAGAGGTTTTCTTTATTATTCTTAGAAGCCAGTATATTGAAAAAAAAATTTATGTTCTAGTAATAGATTCATCTATACCTGATATTTATGCTTTGTTATAGAAAACACTGAAATAGGAGACATAAAAACAAAAATGTCAAATAAAAATTATTTTAAATGTAAAGATTATACCATATATACTTAATGTTTACCAGTTAAAATTCTTGAACTCTAAGATCAAAGCATTAGTTGCCTTATCCAGTACTCTTGATTTTGTTTCATGACAAAAATTGTTTTCATTACATTGTTGATATTTGCATTGATAATGCAATGAACACATGTACTGACACTTGTTCACTTGCCAAAAGCATCTTCAAGTGGATGTAAGAATACATATTGCTTTCTGTAAGCTTATTTCCTTTTGAAACAATTTTGAGTTTTTTGTTGAAATCAGTTTTGCAAACTGTGACATTTTCATCTATCTTATTAAAAATTACAAACTAGAAATTTGAAAGGGAATGAGTAACAATAAACTTGAGATAAAAATTGAGATCTTTAATGGTACTGAGATACTTATTGAGATACTTTAGTGGTAAATCCTACTCTATTCATAGCTCTTCAATGAGGTGGATAAGAATATGTTCAAAATGATGAGAAGTTTTAATGTAGTGAACATTTGTCAATTTGGTGGTATCTGGTATCTAAGTGTCCTACCTGTATTAATCAATGTTTTTCAGAGAAACAGAAATAGAACAGGACTAATAAGATGTGTGTATATGTGTGTGTACCTCTGTCTATAAACATATATATTTATTCATTTATAATAAGGATTTGACTTACATGATTATGGAGGTTGACAAGTCCTCAAAATCTCTAGTTGGCAAGCTGAAGATCTAGGAGAGCCAATGGTGTAGTTTCTGTCAAATAGCTGGCAGGCTTGAGACCTGGGAAAAGCCAGTGTTTCATTTTTAGCCTGAAGGCAGGAAAAGCTGATGTCCAAGCTCAAGACAGTCAGGTAGGCATAAGTTCTATTACTTGCAGGAATGTTAGCCTTTATCTTGTATCCAGACTTTCAAATGATTAGATGAGGACCACTCACAACAAATGAGTCCCATCGTCTTCATCAGATTCACTGATATGGATGGGAATTGTCATTAAAGATGCTCACTAAATATATAAGTTTCATACCTCCACCTTTTTAGTTTTTCATTCTCTGCTGAGTGGAGCTGTAAAATCTGTTTTTAAAGGCCTCTGTAGATGCATTTGTGCCCAAACATTCAATTACTCCTGTCTATTTAGACTAATAGGATGTTGTAAAATGAGGTCCCTGGAAAAAATGTGTTCTCCATAGCTCCCAGCCTCCCCACCCCTGCCCCAACCCCAAGAAGAGGCAAAGTTAGAAGGAGCATGGAATTGCTTGGATTGTTGAGCCTGTGTTAAGAATTTCAGTTGCTAGCAGTGTTGCTGCTGCTGCTAAGTCGCTTCAGTCGTGTCGGACTCTGTGCGACCCCAGAGATGGCAGCCCACCAGGCTCCCCTGTCCCTGGGATTCTCCAGGCAAGAACACTGGAGTGGGTTGCCATTTCCTTCTCCAATTCATGAAACTGGAAAGTGAAAGTGAAGTCACTCAGTCATGTCCAACTCCTAGCGACGCCATGGACTGCAGCCTACCAGGCTCCTCCGTCCATGGGATTTTCCAGGCAAGAGTAGTGTAGAGGCAGTGCCAAATGATCTCTACTATCAAGATCATATAAAAACATTAAACACTGTGGCCTACTACAGGGACTCTTCTTCAGAGGGAAACTGCCGTGTGACTGAAAATGTAGTCATGGTTTGAAAGTAGTAACTGGGCTAGGCTGGAAGACCCAAGATGGCCTCACTCTTGTGATGGTGGTGGTCACTGGCTGGAATGCTTCATAGTATTTTTAAGTCTTGCTAAGCCTTATTTCATTGTGATTTCAACTTAGTATTTCTTTTCTCTTTCTTTTTATTTTCCCAAAGGCTGTTGCAACATCTACTTACATCTAACCATATGTAGAAAACTTGTTTTAAAAAATATCAAAGTATATAATAGGAGCCCTGAAATTCATGTTTGTTATGAACTAAAAACTGAAAGTAGAGTTTGTTCCTAGATTAAACATCACATTTTTTAAAATGTAGATTCTGTTTGATTCCTGAAATTGAATATATAGTTAGAGGAAAAAAAAATTTTTAATTCAACTAATTATCTGTCTCTTATACACATCTGATGCTCTGTGGGCTTAAACAAACCTTGTGTGCACAAGGACCCAGAGACCCCACAGAGACTGAGCCAGAACTGTGTTTGAGTGTCTCCTGCAAAGGTACAGGTTAGCAGTGGCATGCCACAGGGGCAGGGGCTCTGGGTGCAGCAGACCTGGGTATGGCATAAGCCCTCTTGGAGGAGGTTGCCATTAACCCCACCATAGAGCTACCAGAATTTACACAGGACTGGGGAAACAGACTCTTGGAGGGCACAATCGGTCGCCATTATCTTCATTACCTCCACCATAGTTTGGCCTCAAGTCAAACAACAGGGTGGGAATACAGCCTTGAGTATCAATAGAAAACTGGATAAAAGATTTATTGAGCATGGCCCCATCCATCAAAACAAGACCCAGTTTTCCCCTGTCACTCTCTCTCATCAGAAAGCTTCCATAAGCCTCTTTTCCTTCTCCATCAGAGGGCAGACAGACTGAAAACCTCAATCACAGAAAACTAACCAAACTGATCACATGGACCACAGCCTTATCTAACTCAGTGAAACTATGAGCCACTCTGTGTAGAGCAACCCAAGATGAATGGGTCATGGTGGAAAGGTCTGACAGAATGTGGTCCACTGGAGAAGGGAATGGCAAACAACTTCAGTATTCTTGCCTTGAGAACCCA